>HG995291.1:23327988-23506926 GCA_905332915.2 Hecatera dysodea
AGTGATTATTAGCCGCGATAAATCCATAGCGGCAGCTTCTAGTTCGAAGTGTGTCCAGCAGTTATAACACAATAAAAACATCAGAGGCGCGCCCGTCGCTCGGAGGCAGGCAGCGCGGCAGCGGGCAAGCGGCCTCACTTTGTGTCGCGCTCCGACGTTTCCTCCATTTAAATTAATTTATTTGTTCACGAGCGGCGCCCGCGCAATGCAATAAGAAGCCGCGGGGCGAGAAGAGCGGGGGGAGTGCTCGTAAACATGTCAGCGGCGAGATGTATCGGCGGCCGGCACGCCTCGACCAGCTAGCAGCGCTCTGCGCAGCACAATGCACACTACACCAAGTTGAGGAGGGAATCCAAGTTGTAGCCCGGTTCAGCAGTAACCAGCCCTAGCGTGTGTTACTGCGGGTGGTACAAAACCAAAGGAATCAGTTTAGTAACGAAGTATGAACGGCATCATCTTTGAGAACATGAGCGTAGCAACAAAACGTTGCCGCGAGCATGCGTGACACAAAGACAAACGACTGATCAGATTCCATTAAACAGGAGTACTTACGGCGACTAAACCGACGCGGACGGAATTAGGTGCATAGTGAGTAATGTGTGTGAGTGGGCGTTTAACGATCGGCGCATATCTCAATCCGTGAGCGACTCCGCGCCGCGAACCCATAGCCAAATGTGTAAAGCGCTCTCGTGAGATTAAGGCGACAACGCGCGCCGCAACAAAACGCGCATTCTTCGGGGATTTATTGTGCGTTATTTGTAGGCGGGCAGCGAACCGCTCGATTTAGTCCCGGATTAAAACACAAAGGTAAATGTCGCATGTTGTATTTTTAGTGTTGCATTTACGTCGCGCGGCTAATGTGCGCCGCGGCACCGCGCGGTAACTCACGGCGCCGCTCTGTGCGCTGCTCGCGCGGCACACTCGTGCTGATGGATGTTATGAAAACGAGAACGATTGTGTCTTAAATGGTAACGCGTGACGATTATGCGCGTGCACAAGAAGCTGGTATGTGCAGATAGAGGGCCGAGCAAAAACCGCGCGCGCACCTCCAGCGATTCATAATGCAGCGCGAACATTAGAAATGTAGAATAGTTGAATAATATAGTGCCACAGCGAGGTGGCCCATTTACATAATACGGGCGTGAACGGCACTCGCTGCTAATAGCAACACTTCACTAGATCATTACTAAAACTTCTAATCAAGTAGGTACCTACGTAATAAGAACAAGGCATTCTGTTTATTTTGATTTTCCTAAAATGCTTCGAAATGGAAAAATATCTTATTGTCAAAGAATAGAATGAACAAGTCCTCGAAGCGGCTGTTGCTTCGTTCCACGGCAGTTTTAAATGCGGCACGTGCTTAGAAACTACTTTTACTGTTCTATTTAGGGCTATCTCATTCGGTGGTGACAATGCTCGCGTCAGGGAAGCTGTAAATATCCACTGCCCCGCCTATTATATCCTCTGATGAATGTCATCGCTATAGCCGCGCCGGGCGCCGGGCCGACCCGTTCCGGTGCTCGACGCTCTTCCGGGGTGCTGCGGAAAGAAACGGAACTACCCATACACATCAAAAATATCGGGCGTGAAGTAACTATGAGGACAGAGTGCCCTAATAGTTACTGGGTGTGGCTTCTACTGACCTCCATAACACCAAACTGAGGGTTCGCCAACGCGCTAGCGCAGTAGAGCTATACCGAGTGTTATATTTGCAAACTTTCTTTAATTCTAGTTCTAACCCGACAATCCGCTGGCATCATTGTGGAGCACAAACCCAACAAAAACTGTAGGACAACTTCAATTTTTTTTTTCTGCATTTCCGCGTTCACAATACTGCACATATTTCTATAAGAATTGGTGCTCATCTTGACTAAACATACTTAACGGCAAAATAAAATACGCTGTTGGGTTACGGGTGTTCGGCTGCGCCCATTAACTAGGACACGTAGCAACTGTCAGTGAAGCCGTAAAGAGGTGCTCGGCGACTATTAAGTGGATGGACCGGAGGCTTAACCTCGGCTTAGCAGCTAGTGGTAATCCGTGAGCGGCGCGCCTGTACGCGCTACATCTGGCGCTAATCCGCAGCTTCGCGCCGCGCCGCTGCACAAACACGACACTTGACGAGTGTTTACGTCGCCACTCGAACCCGGATCAGTGCGGGTAATCCGGGCAGAGCTCGCCGTTCAACTGTCTCAACATTAAGAACCGACACGTGCCTGAACCGGGCCGCGATCAACTTCGTTTTAAACATCTTTAATGCTGCCTTTTGATAAGTACAGCTTACACTTACATCTTATCTTTCAAATAATCCTATCTATTACCTAGTATTGAACCTACTTTATTTTCTGATATTTGTGGAAGACCTACATCACCTATTTAGGGACAGCGCTCGATATGAGTCTATCACAAATGAGCTCTTTGGGGTGTTGAAGTTGAGCCGAAATTATTTAGTCTCTCTTTATTGTCTCTATTTGAGACGTCCATCGTGCGAACCGACGACGCAGCCCGCACTCTTTTCTGCAGGGATTAAAAATACCTATAGGTATAATACCTATGAATTGCACGACGGGAACCATCACACTTACCGTTCGAACCTAACCCATCCTCGGGGAGCCCTACGTTCCCTGTGCGCTATGTTCCTCTACTTGGCTAGGCCAAAAAATCCGATACATTGTAGAATCGTACATTGATTGTACACAATTTCGCGGACTGACTTCGAGAGATTGTTCAGTTTTACGTCCTCTTAAGATATTTTATTATCTTACGAATTTTACAATTATCCGGTGACATAGATGCAGCAACCAGGCCCGGGTCGGCGGTGCGTCGCGTCGTGTTGCACGCGCGCCTCAAACAGCTGTTGGAGGAATTTGTTCGAAAGAGTCACCGTGATGCTGGAACGCGGCGGGCACCAGGAGGATCACGGGTGGGTTTTAGTCAGTAAGAGTCTGACACTCCCTTCCGCTCCGCCCAGAGCGGGAGAAGTCATTTGATGATTTCCCATCCAGAAAAAAGGGGGTGTTAAAGTTGTGTTTGGTTTTTAAACTTGAAACTTGGCACGAATACTTTTCACAGCTACTCGTCACTAGTAGGTAGGTATGTATGGAGGAATCTCAACGCTTCGTCCGATGATGTTGAAACTCAGCATTTTATTTTTTAATAAAAAATAACAGGGCCGCCGCTAGCTGTTTGATCGCCCGCGTGCAATACCGATTATACCGCCCTTTTTTTTAATACCGCCCTACGACTACTTATGCTGAGTTTTGCTAAAAAAAAAGGCATGTTTTTTTCATTATGGTGGAAAAAAACCTTAACGCAAAAAAACCGCTTAGTTTGATTAGGTAGATACTTAGTTATTTTTTGAAGAGTAAAACTGCTGGAGCATTGTTGATAGTTTTTGATATTTTTTTATTTTGAAAAAAATCTTAGAGCTATTGCTGTGTTCGAAAATGCTGAAATTAAGTCATTGGTAAAAATATATTGAAATAAGGATTGTGGATCATTAGACTGGTTTTCTGAAAAATGCAACTTGAATGCAATGATTTCATTAAACAAATCAAAACCGTCAATGTCTGATTCACTCCTTGAATTATATTTAAGCTTCAGATTTAAATCTTTACAATGTTTCATTAACTCATCATTGGAGTAATGGATAACTTGACGTTAAAACAGACAAATAGGTACGTCGGTATATGTTTACAACTCATCCTTTAAATAAGTTATTGTCTGATCTAGGATTTTATAATAAAACTCTACTCTATATTTGATTTTGGCGTCTACTAAAATTCATTGTTGTTGAAATTGTATTGGTTTTCGTCTTGGGCGAATTGTATTTATTGGTGGGAAATTTGTTTCTGCGTTGAGTTCGTGTGTCACTTTGGAAGCTTCTACTCACACCATTTCAAAGTGTTCAGCCGTGCGATCTCTGCGAACTTATCAATTAACTTGTTTAGTAAATGTATGCACATTTGATCATTTGTGGACATTGTGGGGCTATTTTTTTTGTTGTCCGTTTAGTTATCCACACATGTTAGAACCGACATCATAAGCTTGTTGTGTATATCAACGTTACTGGTTACATTATTTTAAATGGACATGCCTGATTACAACTGTAATTTGTTCCGTGTGACTTACATCTGGTGTGCAATCCAATATATTGGATAAATATTTTGATTCTCTGACTTTGTTCAGTATAAAGCCTGGTTGTAATCGGACGGCGAACCAACATCCACAGGTCCACGACTACGGTGGCCGGGAATCGCTCTGCGTTTCCCAACGCCCGGGGCGTCTTCTTCTGTTGCGGCGGCTGGAGCGTGAGGTTTCCCTCTCACTCACGGTCCGTCTCCTCTTTCGCTAGCATTACTGCTTCGCAGAAAGAGGTGACCGCCTTCCATGCCTCCTCGCTCCGGACCATGGAAACTGAGCCGGAGGCGAGAGGTCGCCTATTCGCCTTGACGAGGACTCAGCGTTGCTCCGTCCAAGCAGGGCAGACCTCCACCGTATGTTCCCTTATGTCCTCCAGGCGATCTACAGTGTTGACACCCGGACGTGTCCTCCCGTGGATTTCAAAACAGGTACCTCCCGAGACACCTGTGTCCGGTGAGTACCGGTGCTGAGAACGCCGGGGCTCCACTCCAACCACTCCTCAAAGAGGGGACTTATCGCCACAACGGTGGCGTGCTCAACAAGTACCTACCTAACCTACCAACTGAGAAATAAGCTCAGAGTCAATCCCCAAAACTTTGCGAATAATGTTTTTCATAGAATACGACTATGGATACTTGTATTAAATTTGAGTCCAAACGGGGGCGGGCGTTTCCTGCGGTACTTGCTGACGGATAAAATATAAGCGCCTTCGGTTTTTTTTTTCAATGCAATTATGCTATTTCTTATACTGTAGGTGGGGTGGCTAAATATTATGACTATCTTTGAATATTACGTAATGAGTAGCTCGATTTGCCGCCCCCTTGGACGTGCCGCCCGCGTGCTGTGCACGCCTTGCACGCCCGCTTACGGCGGGCCTGAAAAATAAGTTCACACAAACCCTAAAGGCGTGAAATGGGATGTTGAAGTTTTTTAGGGAAGGACATTACCTACTGCTTGATTCAACTTATTTGGCAATTGATATAGAAATCTAAATGTGATATGATTGATGCGGATCTAACGATTTGATCGCAATCAATCCCCAGGGGGTGTTATATTTGAATTAATCCATATTTTTTTGTTATGCCATCCTATAAGAAATCGTAAAATAATTTGTGAAATGGAAAATGCCTATTAAAAACCAAAAAGCAACTGAGACGGACACTTCGTCGCCCAAATAACTTGACCAAGAACGGAAGAAAGACGGCTTTACCCGAAGACTTCGCAAAACTAGCTAAATCTAAGCTAATCTTTTCATAACAGTTTGGGTACCTATCAACGCCGCAACAATAAGACTCAATCCATCGACAAGACATGAACTACTTCATCAAAGGATTCGTATTAGAGTACGTTACATTACCTTTATATGGAACTACATCCATCTACGATACCACTGACCAGTCGATCGCGAACTACGCGGTTTTAAAACATAACAGCAATTGTAGAAACCGTACATCAAATGGTTGAAATGTTAATGTGGCGGACGTGTCACGTACGGCGCAGGCGAGTGAGTGTGTGTGTGTGTGTGTGTGTGTGTGCGTGCGGGGAGAACCTGCAATGTGAGCGAGTCGAGAGTGACGCGCGTGATGAATTTATTCGCGAAATTAAGTGAGAGGGCGCCGCGGTGCGCCGCGCGACCCCTGAGGGTGAGGGGGGGGGAGGGCGGTGCGGCGGGGGGGCGACCCCGGCACCCTTGCTGCCTTTACAGTTTCATTAACCGTGAAAATTACATTTCCCGTATCACTGGCGACCTGCTTTATATCAAATTGCTCGCGTGAATCTGTTGTGAAGCAATAAGATCAAGGGTCTCCTAATTTAAAAGGGACCAGCTTTTTGTGTTTTTGATGAATTATTTTATAGAATTCTCTTACTGAGAAAAAAACAACTAGGAACCTAAGGCTCATATCATGTTATCTTTGAGTAAGTACAGAGATGCACTATGCAGTGCATCTCTGAATACAAAACAAACACAAGTGTCATTAACACAGCGAGAGACACCCATGGTCAGCTGTAATTTGCAATATTTATCCACAAGCGCTAACATAAATAGCATCGTTTTTTTTGCTCATTAATATTAGATGGCAGTTTTTATACGTTAGATATAATTTATAAATAAAGTGGATTGTGCGCGGATCGGTTCAAGGAATCGTGTCGATATCATTAGAGCATGATATTTCTTGCGGCTGTATCAATACACCATCAGGCCTTATACGCGACACGTAAGAAACGTAATTGTGTCGCAAGATAGCATCAGCGCAGCCTCCGGCCCCGCCCTCTCCGCCTCCCAGGCATGCGCCTGCGCCGGCCCCCTGCGCACTGCACCCTCGTACTGCCAGCGTATGGCAACATTCGTTACTTAGGCACACACTTGTTCAAACTCATTCGGACTAACCTTACCTAAACTCGTCATAACAAGGCACAGTCAGCTTTTTAAATGAAAAACAGACACAGACTATTTACTACGTTCACATTTACCTTTGAAGTTAATTGTTGAAAAAAATCTTGGTTAAATGAATAAACAGGCGGGTTTCTCCGCAGAGGTTCCGCAGAGCAATGGATCGATGTGCTGTGGGCACCAGCGCTATGACAGGTCAGGGTCGCGTGGACACGCGGAGGACAATTCATATGATAGTGTGGCACCACAATGGCGTCCTGTTCGCGCCACACATTCATGTTCACGAGTATGTGTAATGTGTACCAGCCACAGCGGCGCGTGAATGAATACCTGAATATGACGCATGAATACCTGAAAATGACGGATGAATTCCTGAATATGACGAATGAATACCTGAACATAAAAAATGAATACCTGAATATGACGCATGAATTCCTGAATATGACGAATTAATACCTAAATATTATATGATGCGTGAATACCTGAATTTGTCGCATGAATACCCAAATATGACGCATGAATACCTGAATATGACGAATAAATGACTGAACATAACAAATGAATACCTGAATATGACGAGGATTTTTCAAAATACCCTTTCCGATTCGAAATCATGTTAATTTCTTAAAAGTTTGTATATTCTGCATCAGAAAAGTGAGCTATTAAATCTCAGTATAGATGAGTAACTAATTTGACGCCTTACAGTTTTGTGGAACAGCTACAAATAAATTAACATCTTAAATGCGAATGAACGGTTACGGTATTGTGCCGTTAAAATCGAGCTAACCACGCCAAATAAACATGTTTTAAGGAGGGGAGGTCTCTTTAATTTTTCATTCAAGTGTATTTTTTAAAAACAAAGAATGCGCTTGAAAAATAGAACCTAATCTCTGCATAACGTCACCTGTTAGTGGTGAGCGTTTTAATTTCACATTGTTACTATTCTTCAAGTATAATATCTCATTGTGCTATTATTACTATATTCGTATTTTTTAAACTTGTCTGGTTAGAGTGTTTTTTTTTTGTGTTTTTATGTACCTAAGCTTAATTATGAGACAAGAGCTCAAAACATAACTTCTGTTGGAGATCCTAAATAAATATTCTGAACCGAGCAGATTCTCACAAAAAAAAAGTAAGTTGGTAAGTTAAAAAAGCATTAGCTCGCTTCTGGTTCTACTGCCAAATACTAGCGCCATTCCGTGCCGTCGGCATACATTTCTTTGCATTTTTCTTTTAAATTATAGGTGTCTATAAATCGCTGGAAAACCAGAATAAGGTAGGGCTCCGACCTCCGTTATCTTTTGGTATGCGTCATACTTGGCGTAAATAAACCCCTCTTCTTTCTTTCAGCATAGGTACTGTGCACGACGGCCTCAAAGTATAGCGGCGCCGCCGCTACCTTTTTCGTACTCAATATATTTTTATAGACGAAAACCTGTATAAACCTGTCTACGTAGTTAGTAGGGCGACGGAGCCGCGAGTCCGACAGGAATGAACCTGTTTCCGCGGCTCGGTCACGTCGCGCATCGCCATTGGTCGACCAAAAAAGGACAAGCCGCGAGTCCGACAGGAATGAACCTGTTTCCGCGGCTCGGTCACGTCGCGCATCGCCATTGGTTGACCAAAAAAGGACATGAACGCTTCACACCCCCGCGGATCGGAGCATATAAAAGGACCCGACCATGGCGATACGTCGTAGTAGTCACGTAGTAGTCGTAGTAGTCGCCGAAAGTAACGGGTCAGAGTGTCACTACTTATGTGTGTAATAAGTTTGTAAATAAATCACCATAATTAAGCTATCGTACGAGTTTTCAATTATACAGTCCATTCGCTACACATTCTGGTCCTTCGAAAGCCGAATAGTTAAGATCCAGCAAGTTGAAGATGGTGTTAACACGCAGCCGTAGTGGCGACTCAAGAAGAGGACAGACCCAACAAGAGCCTTCAGTGACCGCCGGACCGGGTGCCAGCAGCTCGGCACCAGAATCGAGCTCGGTCGGCGT
This sequence comes from Hecatera dysodea, assembly GCA_905332915.2. Taxonomy (NCBI): domain Eukaryota; kingdom Metazoa; phylum Arthropoda; class Insecta; order Lepidoptera; family Noctuidae; genus Hecatera; species Hecatera dysodea. The sequence continues at coordinate 23,336,527 of HG995291.1, forward strand.
GACAAACACAGGCAGCGGATCTACGACGACTACCAACACCGACGCCACGCGAACACATGGTACGCTTAAGCCCGGCGATACCAGGTCACACCGTTCTACATCTTCGAAAAAGAAGCGCCTCGTAGAGCTGGAGGCCAGAGAACGGCTGGCTGAAATGATGGTCAAGCAAGCGAAAGCAGAGAGAGAACTGCAAGAAATACAGCTGCAGCGCATCAGAACCGAAGCTGAGTCGAGTGAAGACGAATACTTGGAAGACGACCTCGCCTCCGTAAGGATTGGAACGTGGCTCGCGCGACCAGCGCCGCCACCCGGAGGTGAGACTCGGCCGCCACACGACGTCAGCATCGAGAAGAACGGCGGAGGCGCAGCGAAGGACACCGGCGCCGTGACAGGCGCTCAACCGCTGCGAGACGAAGACGACGACGGCTACGGAGAAAGTGTGTGTGCGAAAACAAAGGGCAATATCGCGAGTGAAGTGTTACACGGTAATGTGAGTGATAAAGTGATAGACGTAGGGACACTCGCCGCGGCCCTAGCGCAGGTCGCGCGCAGTTCGAGAGAGCCCCCGAAGTACGTCCAGCAGTTACCAATCTTCGACGGAAAACCCGGTGAGTGGATAGCTTATAAGGCCGCGTATTGTGACTCACACACGTATTTTTCCTATGTAGAAAATATCGCTAGAATTAGGATGAGCCTCAGAGGCGCCGCAAAGGAAGCTGTAGGTTGTCTTTTGTTCAGTCAATCTGACCCGCAGGTCATTGTAGACGCACTAGAAAGACGTTTCGGTAGGCCCGAGGCCTTGATTATGACCGAGTTAGATAATGTAAAATCATTACCTAAATTAAATGATAACCCTAGGGATATTTGTATTTTTGCTAGCCGTATTGCAAACACGGTGGGTACGGTAGAAGCACTAAAAAGAAATCAGTATTTACATAGCCCTGAAATGTCGCATTGTATCGTTGAGAAGTTAACGCCAATATTAAAAAACAAATTTTATGATTACGCGGCTAATAAAAAAACCGAAGATATTCCCGTATTAAAGCTCTTGTCTATGTTCATGAATGAAGAGGCAGACAAGTGTGGCGCGTACGCTCAGCCAGAACGTGGATACGACGACTCCAGTGGTGTACGACAACGGCGCAGAGTCGAGCGCACGTTCAACGTGAATAAGGAAACAGCGAATGACCAATGCCCGGCATGCAAGCAACACGGCCACAAATTACCAGATTGCAGTAAATATAAACAGCTAGACATAGATACTCGATGGGATATAGCAAAAAATTCTAACATGTGCTTTAGATGCCTACGAAACAAACATAGAAGGTTTATGTGTAAAGCGCCTATTTGTGACGTAAAGGAATGCAACATGAAACATCACAAACTGTTGCACAAAGAGCGTAAAGTTGAGACGTCACACTCACACAACGCAGCGACGCCGGCGCCGACACCTGTTATCACACACGAAACCGTTACGTCGGCGCGGGAAAATGTATCGACGACTTCGCCTCAGAATCGCCGCGCGTATTTAAAGATAGTACCTGTCACATTGAGCGGACCACATACGAGTGTCGACACATATGCCTTGTTAGACGACGGGAGTACAGTCACCTTGTTAGACGCGTCACTAGCAGATATCTTAGGTGCAGATGGGCCAGCGAGTCCTATGTGGATACAAGGCATAGGCACGGAAGTCAAGCATGAGCAAAGCCGAACAGTGAGCCTCCACATTCAAGGTAAGCACCATAGCGACCCACAAAAGATAGAAGCTGCGCGCACCGTGACCAGGCTTGAAATTATGGCGCAAACTGTACAAACCCAGGACATAAATAATTGTAGGCATTTAGACGACATAAGTAGTACTCTTGTTTATGAACACGCGCGACCAATGATCTTGATAGGCCAAGATAACTGGAATTTATTAGTAGCCACAGAAACACGGACAGGTGCGCGTGATCAACCAGTAGCATCGTACACAAAACTCGGTTGGGTACTACATGGGTGTCAGTATTCTGTAAATAAAGTCATAGCTACATTTTGCGGCCACATTAAAATTGAAGAAAATCTGGAACCAATAGAAGAAACCATGAGAAACTTTTTCAAACTAGAATCACTAGGTATAGAACTTAGGATACCTAGAGATGACCCGCAACAGCGAGCCTTAGACATCCTAGAACAGAAGAGTCGACGATTACCCGATGGCAGCTTCGAGACCGGACTATTGTGGAAACAAGAGGAACCTAAAATACCAAACAATTACTTAGGAGCCCTAAAACGGCTAGAAAATTTAGAACGGCGCCTAGATAAGCACGAAAACCTCAAGACCCAGTACTTGCAACGCCTCGACAATTTATTTAACTCAGGCTATGCAGAAAAGGCACCCGACACATATACGCCAAATAAAACCTGGTACTTACCTCATTTCCCAGTGGTCAACCCAGCCAAGCCACATAAACCGCCACGACTCGTGCACGATGCAGCAGCTAAGACAGCGGGTCTGTGCTTAAACGACCTACTCCTATCGGGACCCGACTTATTACAATCGTTGCCCGGTATTTTAATGCGTTTCCGTCAAAATAAAATAGCTGTGTCAGCCGACATCAAAGAGATGTTTATGAGGATAAAGATAAGGGAAGAAGATCGCGATGCGTTGAGATTTTTATGGCGAGGCGATCAACGAAGTGGACCGCCAGGTGAATATCGCATGACGTCTGTTATATTTGGCGCGACGTCATCCCCATGTACGGCGCTATATATCAAGAATCGCAACGCTAGAGACTTTGCTGATAAATACCCAGCCGCCGCGTCAGCAATAATAAATAATCATTATATGGATGATTACCTTCAGAGTTTTTCCAGCGAAGAGGAAGCCAAGAAAATAACAGCACAAGTAGATTACATTCATAAAAAAGCCAACTTTGTTTTATGCGGTTGGAAATCAAACAATAAAAATGTGTTGACAAACAATGACCTCGCGTCACAAGACATCAAAGTATTAGGCGGTGACGACACCGAGAGAGCACTAGGACTACGATGGGATACTAAAAAAGATTGCTTTATATTTCGGATTAATAAAAACAAAACACCTATTGTATTATTAAACAACACACGCCCACCCACCAAACGGGAGGCACTCAGCATAATTATGTCTATATTTGATCCACTAGGAATAATATCACCTATCACTATACCGGCTAAAAGGATACTTCAAAACACATGGAAGTACAAAACGGAGTGGGACAAGCCGCTACCCGAAGAGCTACTACCGAAATGGAAAGAGTGGATGAAGTCACTAAGTACTATAGAAACATTACTGATCCCACGAAGCTACGATTACGCCGGTGACGTCACAGCCAGGGAAGTACATACTTTCGTAGATGCAAGCGAGGAGGCATACGCTGCAGCGGTATACTGGCGAACAGAAAGGTCTGACGGCAGCGTACAAGTGACCCTGGCGGCAGCCAAGAGCAGGGTAGCCCCACTTAAACCTATTTCGATACCTAGGCTAGAGCTGCAAGCCGCACTGTTGGGAGCGCGCCTAGCCCGGACGGTCGTACAAGAACACGACTACGAGGTGAACGACCTAACATACTGGAGCGACTCGACCACCGCTCTGGCCTGGATTCAAGCTGAACCACGCACATTTAAAACTTTTGTGGCGCATCGTGTAGCTGAAATTGAGGAACTCACCAAGAAAAATGAATGGAGGTGGTTACCCTCGAAGGATAATGTAGCAGACGACGCGACACGCAGCACACCAGAACATTTTAATTCGGAACACAGGTGGTTTCGCGGCCCCGAGTTCCTTAGAAAAGGTAGAGATGAATGGCCACAGAATAAAAAGGTCAATGCCCCCATGGACACGGGCGAAGAACGCGTCAAATGTCATGTAATCAACAACACGAAAGTGAACGATCATCTCCCAAATATTACTCGTTTTTCCAAATGGACACGACTGATAAGGACAACCGCAAGAGTTCTTCAGTTCATTGACCTGTGTAGACCAAGTAAACATACTGTCGAATATAAGTGTACTAAGAAAAAGACATCAAAAGATCCAACATGGAAAAGAACACACAAAAATAAAACCGTTAAAAAAGTTACGCAAAATATGACAAAAAATAAAACTGTAAACTATATACCAATACCTGCTACTTATATACAACGCGCCGAAGAACAATGGGTCAAGGGCGCGCAAGCCGAGAGCTTCTCAAAAGAAATTGCCGCCATAAAGAATAACAAAGCGGCGGCGGCTCCCGGCGACAGTGCGATATCGGTATTAAGTACATACCTAGACAGCGCAGGTGTTCTACGTTTGCGCGGGAGAATCACAGCGGTACAAGACGTCAATGAAGAAATAAAAAACCCTATTATACTCGAGGGTAAGCATAGGTATACGAAGCTATACATAGCGTATATACATGAAACTTTACATCATGGCGGGACCGAGATAACAGTAAATGAGATAAGACAGCGTCTTTGGATTACAAAACTACGTCCGTCTGTAAAAAATGTTATAAAGGGCTGTTTATATTGTAAAATAAAAAAGGCAAAGCCGGCTAATCCGTCTACGGGAAACCTACCGTACCCCCGTTTATCTCACCATGCACGTCCTTTCACTTTCACTGGACTAGATTATTTTGGCCCCATATCTGTATCTGTAGGTAGGCACAAAGAAAAAAGATACGGAGCCTTATTTACCTGCTTAACGTGTCGAGCCATACACATAGAAATAGCTAACTCGCTCAGCGCAGACTCAGCTATCGCCGCTCTTAGGCGATTTATAGGTAGGAGAGGTTGTCCTAAAGAGATATGGAGCGACAACGCTACCTGCTTCAAAGCGGCGGATAGGGAGCTAGGTGAAAGCGCCTTAAGCGCTTTAGGTAGTGAGTCCAATGCGCGGTCCATAAGCTGGAAGTACATACCTCCCGCGTCGCCGTTTATGGGAGGAGCGTGGGAAAGAATGGTAAGGGCCGTCAAAGAAGCACTGTACGTCACACTGAAGGAAGTCCACCCGTCCGACGAGACCCTGGCCACACTACTCGTGGAAGTGGAAAATACGGTGAACTCCAGGCCACTCACGCATGTCAACGTGTCACCAGATGAGCCCGAAGCCCTCACGCCTAACCATATTTTGATTGGCCCTAACCCACATGTACCCTCACCGGGTAATTTCACCGCAGCGGACGTCACAGCACGGCACCAAAGGCGGCGCGCCCAGGCACTCGCAGACGTCTTTTGGCGAAGATGGATACGTGAGTACCTGCCGCTCCTTCAAAACCGGCGGGAGCCCTACGGCAGCGGCACCCCACCCAAAGTTGGAGACGTCGTAGTGATATGCGACCCTAACCTCCCACGCAACACCTGGCCTAAGGGAAGGGTGACGCAAGTGTTGCCAGGCGCAGATGGAGAGATACGAGTTGTAGATGTCATGACCAGAGGACTCGTACTCCGAAGACCAACGAAGCGCATCGTCGTGCTCCCCACGGAGTCGCCTGATGGCGACGGCGGGAGAAGTGTGCACGACGGCCTCAAAGTATAGCGGCGCCGCCGCTACCTTTTTCGTACTCAATATATTTTTATAGACGAAAACCTGTATAAACCTGTCTACGTAGTTAGTAGGGCGACGGAGCCGCGAGTCCGACAGGAATGAACCTGTTTCCGCGGCTCGGTCACGTCGCGCATCGCCATTGGTCGACCAAAAAAGGACAAGCCGCGAGTCCGACAGGAATGAACCTGTTTCCGCGGCTCGGTCACGTCGCGCATCGCCATTGGTTGACCAAAAAAGGACATGAACGCTTCACACCCCCGCGGATCGGAGCATATAAAAGGACCCGACCATGGCGATACGTCGATCTTATTGCCCGGTTGAGCAGTAACCAGCCTTAATGTGCTGAACTGCGAGTAGTCCATTCAAAAAAAAAAAAAAAAAAGCGATACGTCGTAGTAGTCACGTAGTAGTCGTAGTAGTCGCCGAAAGTAACGGGTCAGAGTGTCACTACTTATGTGTGTAATAAGTTTGTAAATAAATCACCATAATTAAGCTATCGTACGAGTTTTCAATTATACAGTCCATTCGCTACAGGTACTTTTCTCAAGAACTGAGAAAACAATGTTTCCTGCTTATTGCTTTTAATTAACATTAACACTAGCATCGATCGTCATCGTTCGCAGTAATCGTAGTCAACAAATAGTTTCGTAACAGGTAGTCTAGACACTATCGACTCTGTAACCTTTTATAGGTATAGGTATGCATGTGTCCACGAGTCCTATAGACGGTCGGTATTCTTGATTTTGTTTTTTCATTTTTTGACAGTCTGTTTGGGGTTGGTTCCCGGTCAAACCGGATTCAGCTGAATACCAGTATTTTACGTGGAGAGGCTGCATACTAGATCTCCAAAACCCATTGACTAGATAACACGCTCCTTTCTGGCAAGACTTGCTGTAACGACTGCCGAAGTTCAGCTAATGCCAGCCGACCAACGTCTTAACGTGCCTCCCGAAGTCCCGAGACACGGGAGGATGTCGATAAGTGAAGCTGCCCGCAGAGGTCGGGACGAGACATGTTGTTATTTAGCCACGAGCTTCTCCTTCGTTTTTTGACATCAACTTCCGACATTAAAGTTATTGTACCTATACGTTCTAGTGTTTTTATTTGGAAGTTGGTTGTATTTGTTAATTTCGAAAAAAGATTTTTAGTTTTCTCTTTTGAGTGGTTATATCCACAAGTTATTGACATTCGCATGTGCACCCCTTGTGTGTGCACCTGTTCACAGCGTACCGGCGCGATGTTATGCTATGAACTGGTGTAAGCTATGAACAAACATGAGATTTCAGCAATCCCGGACCATTTGCGATCATTTACGGAAGAGTTGATCCGTTGACTATCACCAAAGTTCTTCATCAGATCTTCACCAAAACGAAATGAGACCACCCCGACAAAATAGGTTCTTCCTGATCCTGACCTGAAGTCCATGAGATCACATGGAAAGTATACTGTTTCAAACAGTAGGTACCCATACATTTTTTGCGCTCCTTAACTTTCTTGAGATCCCATAATCAGAGGTAATCATCATCATCAGCTCAGCCACATGAGATGATGATTACTTACCAGGCAGAATTATCAGAATTGCATTAAAATTTTAAAAAACATTGTATGTGTCGATAACATTTGTGTGTCAACAGATTGTGTCTTTTTTTCCATTGTCACCAAATCACTATCTGATGAGTATAAGCTTTCGAATGTCACTCAACAATAATGTAACGCATGTTGTGCTTACCTGTAAGGATTGGTACACTAGTCTATAAGTTAATATGTTGTCTCTGATAATCCTGTACCTATGTGTGTATCCAATTGTTGGTGAGCCAAATAAATAAATATAAAAACATTTTGAAAATTGAATCGATCCATAGGTGGTGGATGACAATTTTGAAAACAAACCTGTGAAAGTAGGCACTAGTTAATCAACCGATGGTGAAATAGAAACCAGGCCAGGCGGGGTATTTTATGGGAAAGTAAAGAAAATCGTTAACGAATCTATACTAATATTATAAAGCTGAAGAGTTTGTTTGTTTGTTTGTTTGAACGCGCTAATCTCAGGAACTACTGATTCGAATTGAAAAATTCTTTTTGGGTTGAATAGACCATTTATCGAGGAAGGCTTTAGGCTATATATCATCACGCTGAAGCCAATAGGAGCGGAGCAGCGATAAAGAATGTTTTAAAATCGGGGATTCCACGGGGACGAAGTCGCGGGCAGCAGCTAGTCATCGATATATTTCGAGCGGCCGGGCGTCACTCCTTGACTTATTAGTTGCTTTTTTCAATTATCACTTTATCTCCAATCAAAACAAACAAGTTTTAAATAATAACCATTTAAATAGCACCTGACAAGACTAAATGAAAAGTTCCGAACATTAATCAACGACTAGATAAAGTATACAGTGTTAACTATTATTTCATTAATTCGAATACATTATAATATTGATTACGCAAGGGAACAAAATTAGACTTTATTTTTGTTTACCAACTCGAAGTGGCTGATTTCAGATCCACCCGCAATTCTTCTCTAACAGCTTTAGTTTTTGAGATACAGCTGTTGACCGTATTTTCTTACTAGTTAAACTTAACTCTCATAAAACCAAGCAGTTTATTTAAACAGTATATATTTTTACCATGTCCCTGTAGCGAAATATCTATAAAAATGATCCTAACTATTTCTGTAATATTTGTGGTGATTACATTTAAAGATTGTAGACTATGTATGTCGGAGTTCGTAAAATGGGTGTACTTTGATTGCTACTGTAGCTTCGGTTATGAATAGAATCAAGTACAACGAACACAAGTGACTGATATGTGTAGATTTAAAAATGTTAAATTTTCTTCTGGAACAAGGAGGCTATACATAATATGCTAGTTTTATTTGTCTGTGCGATAGCAGAGCTAAGTCTGAGCACTTGGTAAGAAAAGAATGGCCCTCCAGGCAAGCTATGGTTCAGAGAAAACTGAATACTTATGATAGATGAGCCATTAGTGCTTAGGGATTGCAAAATACTGCCACTTTTGCACATTAAACTTGGGCTCATACAACAATTTATCTAAGCCCTGAACTAAAATGGCGATTGTTTTCAATACATTTCTAAAGAGTTCTATAATTTGAGTACAGAGTCCACAAATAAGAAGGTTGATGAAGGATGAAAACTTTCATAGTAACATGACCGATATTGAAAAAAATGTCTGGAATGAATTCGTTTGGATTGCAAAAAAAATCTGGGAAACAAAAAGGATGAAAGCTATGCGAAGCACATTGAAGAGAGGTTGTCGCCCCAGCAGCAGCTTGGTTGTAATGTGCGCATTAAGGTACAATTCCTCTGCAGCCATTTAGACGGTTTCCCTGAAAATTCAGGAGATCTCAGTGAAGAACAAGGGGAACGGTTCCATCAAGACACTCTAACTATGCCAAGCGGTACGAGGGTCTTTGGAATGACGTTCTTGGTTCACTTCTTGTTTAAAAATTATTATGCAACTAAATATTATAGCTAGTAACTGCCCCAAACCTGCTATCTTTAGTTTTGGTCTGTCCGTCGGGCTGTCTGTCCGCGGTTTTGCTCAGACACTATGGCGACTGCAAAGCTGTAATTCGGCATTAATGCACATATTAATGATGCCGACAAAATGGTAGAATAAAAACTTGAAAGATATTTTTTTCATCGTACCTCCCCTACACGTCAAGTGGGGATGAGGCCGCGTCCACCCCATCGTGTGTCGAATGGGGTGTCATAGTCATAGTCATAGATTAAACATCACAGTTTTTGGAAATGTGAAAAAAAGGAAGGAAAAGGAAGTAGGAAATATGCTGAATTTAAAAGGAAAACTATCACGGCTAAGAAGGCTTCACAAGTTACTGACTAATAGTCGATCAACTAAAAAAAATTTACTTTTGAATAGAATATAATAGAATAGATCATTTATTTACACAGAAAGTAGGTACAATATACAGATGTTATACAATATTAAGTGATCCATATACTTTCTACATGAAAAAATTTTTAAGTATAAAACTAATAAATTCAATTAAACAATGCGGCCACAATACAAACATAATTCAAGCAGTGACAAAACAAATTATTAATTACATTCACAAATAAAAGCTATTACTCGGAGAAGTATAAAGGAAATTTTCATTCAAATTGCTTTGAACATAACTGAGATGACGTTGTTAGTAGCGTAGAACACGTTATAAATGTAAATTCATTGACCATGCAAAAATTATCTAAAACTAGCGGTTTGTCCCGGCTTCGCACGCGTTGTATTTTTTTTTTCAAATTAGCCTATGTTACTCAGGGATAATGTGGCATTCCTTCTCATGGTGAAAGAATTTCTGAAATCGTTCCAGTAGTTTTTGAGTTTACCTAGAACTCAAACTGGTTACAGCATTAAACAACCAAATCAGTTTTTAATGAAGTTCACATTATTATGGGCAACTACGGAAGTATATCGTCCCGGTTGCATTTGTAGATCGTTGACATTGTGGCGAACCTAGATAATCTGACGCTGACAGCAGTCTTGCGAGGGCTTACCCAGCTACTAGGTTGTTGAGGCCAGATAGCCAGTCGCTCCATGGGAAATAATTGATGAAGAATAATTGAGAAAACGGTCATCGGATTGACTTGTAGGAACAATAGCGCCGCGCTGCGTCAGCAGTTCAGCACATAGCCAGGCGTCATTACGAGCCGCGCGCGCAATTACCGGCTAAACGCGTGAAATGTGCGGCGCGCCGCGCCCGGCCGCTGCATAAATAAACCTTAGTGGCCAAGTGAGACAAAGCCGATGGCCCGATAGCAAACAAAGCGCGCGTCGTTTTGGTCGCGTTGCGGCGCGACGTGTTAATTCCGCGCGGCTGCGATAGCATCGCGCGGCGGCCGACACAGATATATTATCTCCGTGACAATTATTCCGATAACGCACGCCCTCCATCCCCCCCCCCCCGGGCCGCGAGCTGGACGCCGCTGGACTCGCAACTGTTCAATAGCAGCGTCGCGGCCCCCGCGCCGCCCGCGCCCCACATGAAAGGAGTATGGCCATCGAACGATGAGGACCTGCCTGTTATACCAAATATGTTTATAATTTCACAAAATAAAGGTTTGATTTAAACGTGTGATAAAGCCCACATTTCATTCTACTCACAGTTTGAAAGTCTGGATCAAAATTCGTCCAGCCTTTTCGGAGATTAGCCGAAGCAAACCGCGGCAGACACAAACCATAAAAGTTATGTTTTGTTTAAAAAAAAATCTGTTATTTTAATTTTACAGACACACACACATTTTATTCATTCGTATAGAGTAGGTATAGATATACGGCTGGCGTACTGTCTCGATTATCATATTATTATCTTATGATTTAAATGAAAGAAGCCCTTCACAGTTGGGCGGCCCTTCCGTTAGACACCTACGTGTGCGTACTGAACAAAATCAAATCAAAGTCATTACACAATTCTGCCGTAGTTGCTAATCCTATCATTGGCAGTCTTATTTGCATTTTCGTTAGTGTGGTCTGTTCTTAGACTTCTTTATAGTCAATATTTCATATTTAAGTGATTTATTTAATTAGATTATTTTAATTATAACCTATTATCATAATAATAACAATGTTCCATTCTCATATTCGATGATAATAACCCTCCATTATGATGTGTTCCTCGTTTGCTAACTCGTTTACTCTGGCCATACCTGAACAGAACAGAGTACCTACCCCTACTATCTGCTGCTGATGATATGATCACAGCGACGCTCGGTACCGCAGGCTCCCCTGCGCCGCGCGCCGCACTCGAGCAGTCGACTCAGTAGTGACGGCGCCATTGCAGGTGTAGCTGACGCCTCGTCACCTCCTTCTATCGATATCTATTAATGCGCATTTAAATTCCCCAACAAATGTTCCCTCTCCAATTAAAGCAATGTCACACGACTTGCTGCCAATGTTGGCAGTCCAGCGTCGCGAGCGAGCGACTATGCGACGGTGCGGCACCGCGCTGCGTCAGCTACGAGCCACTGCGCTGATGTGTCCGGCGGGCATCATCAGCTGACGGCTTGACGCGCATGTCATCGCGCGAGCCAAATGCCTCGCCGGATCAAACTTCACTGACATTCCGTACGAATCCGTCCGGTCACGCGCCTCGCTCCGCCGCCTCGTTAGGCCGCCGTTTATAATGTTCTCGGTGCAGCAGCGGGACATGGCAGGACAGTTCTCGCTGCAGCAACGCCGCGACGTGCCGCTGACGAACTGACGAGGTGTAACCCTCTTACATTCAAAATAGCCGGCGAGCGCCGCCGCCGCATATCTGAGACTGACACTGCTACCGACTAATAATTAGCTAATGGGTGTCGCACAATAAAATTCATTAAGAGAACATCTCATCCAATTAACGTCAAAACGTGTGGATTCGGCGGCGCGGCGTCTGTAACACGAGACTCTCACGTTTTTACACTCCCCGGTGTTGGGCAAAAAGTGCGTAATGCGTTGTGGGGCGGAGTGGGCCACGGGGCTCGGCGCGGCAGTTACAAACAAACCGTTAACGTCAGCGAGGCGGCGCGCGCGCATGTGCGCCGCAGCCGCCGCCGGTGATCGATGGCAGTTCCGCCAGCGCGCAGCACTATGTCCAATTATCTTCCTGGTACAGACGTCACTAATCACTTGTGCCGCGAGTGTACCTACACACCTACCCAACGTGTGTGGATGTTCCTAAACGTCAAAAAACTTACGGAAATGAAAATTCCGAATTTGACAGATGCTCATTAGGAGAACGCAGCGCCGCGTTTGAAATGAACTTTAGTGGTTTAAACATCGGGACTTAAGATTTATTTGATAATATTCATGACATCGCACAATTAAAATGCATTATTTATGCAGCAAATGCAGTCGTCTGCACATGTGTACCTACGTATGTGTGACTGCAAAATAATAAGTAGATAAGTAAATGATAAGTAAGTAAGTGCATAGGCACAAATACAGGATACTTGGGTACTTATCAATATTAACAACACGAGCGGTAACGAAAGTACTTATAATATACAGGTCATGCTTGGTGCAGTGTGCATAGTGTTTCCCAGTGAATGTTACCAGCGCACACGTGTACACCGAAACAAACTCACAGGTCTGTGTCACTTTAAAAATTCATACATTGGTAATCATGTAATCGTCAAATCATAATTATTATGAGAACCATATATACATAGGCAGATAAGTAGGTATAGGTATGTCCGAGGTGGCCTTTTGAGGCGTACACTTACAACTGAAGTACTCAAACTGCCAGACGATCATATTCATAATCCGTTATAAGAACCATGGAGCATAAAGCTTGAGCTGATCTTTTGAAGAAAAACCACACAGATTTGAGAGGACCTGTCCTGTCAAGCAAGCATTTGACAGTATCAAATTGTTTCTGTCAGCCTCTTTGAATAAATAACTTCTAGAATATTCAAATCCTCTTGCACTGAATCAGATGAATGATGATGAAGAATATTAGCATAAGAATGTTGGTTGTTGCGTGGCGTGGTACCGCAGAGCTGCGCCGGCGCGGGCGGCGACGCGCGCAGACGAGCCGGCTCCGCGCGTCGGTTCCCACGCCGCGCGCCGCCGCACGCATTCCCAAACCACGCGCACCTTTTGCTCTATTTTACAAATCTGGTCCCTCGAGGTCACTGCTATCATATACTTAACGCTGTCTTGGAATACCTACTTAGTACGATATTCCGCTTATAGGATCTACAGTAAAACTTTTTGTTATGTACTCGTATTAACGGACCTACTCTTGTACAAAACATGGTATCTTTACATATTGTCAATTTGACGATACGAAAAATAAAACACGTCAATAGGAAAACGTTTATCTGGTCTTTGACTTTGTCTGGTGGATGAGACGATCTTCAAACGATCTATTTCGTATAGGTATAGTGCTACAACTTACCCTAATATAAACGTATTGCCGCTCGCCGCCTGCGCGGGCGCACCGTGTCGCGCCATGGTGTCGCTTCGCTCTTTACAGCCTAACACATTATTTAGCGATAGGTACATTCTCATAACCCATGATTTATTTCATTCTAACAGCGAACTGTCTCATCTGTGTGTCACTAGGCAGATTCCAGGCCGAGTTACGGCTGCATGATGCTTATGCCGTTAGTTTATTACCCGTGGCTCGTCTGAAAGACGGGGCGCCTGTGCAAATGTCTTCAGTATCTGGACGAGGCTCGTCGGGATACTAATCGTTCGGAGCCGAATCTGTATTCGCCGGCGGCACTCGTTTATTGCTCAATACTTAGTGGAATCGGCGCAGAGTGCGGCGTGCATACTAATAGGCGGCGAGGGAGTGCTCCGGCTCCCGGCTCCCGGGGGAGATCTGTCGCCGCGCCGCGCGCCGTGCAGCAGCGCGACGACGGCGCGGCGCTCGGATACGTGAGAGCGATCGCGCACTAGCGAGATGAAGCCGTCACCGAGGCGCGCGTAACCGACACTAATTATAATATTTATGACACCATTAACGATCCATTAGCATAAATTAAGTGTCGTGACAAATTTCACGGTGTCGCCAGACGCCCGAGTTTTATTTCAGTGCGCGCTGTTTAGTTAGGTGAGCTTCGCCGTGAAACCGTGGAATGCGTATAATGTGTCCAAAAGCGTCCGCGCCGAACTATTAGTTATTTGTGATCGCAGCGCTTATTGTCTCGAGGTGACAATGCTCGTCTATTTCAGCGGCGTAATGTGTCGCGTGTTTACAAACATCGCCCGCAGCTAATGGCGCTATTTCCGTGCGCCGCCGCGCCGTGCCGCGCCCGCGCCTGTGTCGCCGCGCCGGGCCGCGCCCGCGCCTGTGTCGCCGCGCCATGCCGCGCCCGCGCCTTTTTCGCCGCACCATGTCACCCCGTGTCGCACACAAATCCTGGATTGATTAACAGACGTTTTACGAGCGCCTCTCCAAAATAATACCAACAAAATACTCGAACACAATGGTACCGATTTAGAAACGCATTAAGCGACATGAGAACAAAACACTCTTTTCACAGACAACTACTTATTTATTCAGATTTAGAGTGTCGGACTTTTACGATAGACATTAAATAAAACGGTGCTTCTCTGTTCCGCGTGGGATGATTCCTAAGATAATATGATTCCGTGACCAACGGGCACTGACATACTAAGTAGTGGCATCACTTCGTAAGTCATAACAGGAGCGCCCAAATAAAAAACTAACCGTGACCGAATCTACGGTAATATTATAAAGAAGAAAGATTTAATTTGTATATTTTTTTTTTAATTTTTTGTTTGTTTGCATTGAATAGGCTCCGAAACTACTTGACCGATTTGAAAAATTCTTTCCCTGTTGGGAAGTCACACTATCTCCGGTGAACATAGGCTATATTATATCCCCGTATTCCCACGGGAACGGGAACTACGCGGGTGAAACCGTGGGGCGATGCTAGTCCGAATGCTGCCACAGAGCGTAGTAGATATGTAGTGGAGTGTCCCGAGTGCTGCCACAGAGCGTAGTAGATATGTAGTGGAGTGTCCCGAGTGCTGCCACAGAGCGTAGTAGATATGTAGTGGAGTGTCCCGAGTGCTGCCACAGAGCGTAGTAGATATGTAGTGGAGTGTCCCGAGTGCTGCCACAGAGCGTAGTAGATATGTAGTGGAGTGTCCCGAGTGCTGCCACAGAGCGTAGTAGATATGTAGTGGAGTGTCCCGAGTGCTGCCACAGAGCGTAGTAGCATAATCGACGGTTGACAGCTTACTTCACTCTTACAATTCTTGGAATGTTTTAAATGATTGCTGGTGTTGATGTTTAGGAACTTTTGCATGTCTCTTGTCGTTTTATTATTATTATTCCACTAATTAATTTTTTTTTATTAAGCTCTCGATTTATTATAACTTTATACCTCCAAGATTTGCGTTGAGAAAAAGCCCTACCTACCTGCAGCGAAGTGATCCTGAAAATCACATTGTAGGTACTAGCTGGCGCCCGTGGCTCCGCCCGCATGAATGGCGGCAACTATCCTAAGGGAACACGCTCCCATAAAGTGTCCGATGTGTTATTCCAGACTATAATCTACTTCTGCGCCAAATATCATCCAGATCCGTTCCGCCGTTTCTAGTGTGAAAGTAACAGATATCCATAGGCTAGGCACATCCTACATCTATAAAATTATTTTTTGCAAAAAAGAACACCGACTTCAAAAAACCCTCTATAACCTTTTACTAATATAGGTATATTAGTAAACCTAACCTAAACTACGATTAACCTATAATAAAATTTAATTTTTTTTTGGAAAAGCGTCCTCAGAATGATTGGCGAGAGAACCGATACTGTTCTGAGCAGAACAGTATCGGTTCTAGTTCACTGAACTCCACGGCCACGCGCTGCGAGACAGATGAGCCTACTGTGCAGGGGTAGACGGTGTGTATTCTCTTATTTTATTACTTTTAATCACTAACATTAATTATAAGCAAAATTTCTTACTAACAACCCTGTCTTGTCTATGGACTTTTTTGTCTGAAATAAATAATTTTTATTTTTTTTTATTTGGGAAGTATAACCTTTCCAACAAAAAAAGATATTTTCAAATCGGTTGGCAAGCGACGGAGTCATGCGGAAACAAACATTAAAAAAAAATACAAACTACCGAATTGAGAACCTCCTCCTTTTTTTGAAGTCGGTTAATAAATAGGTACACACTTTCGCGTTTATAATATTAGTAAGGATTTCTCTTCGAAGTCTACCAATCTATCGGTAGTGTAGGTACCTACGTGCGCCAGCCCTGCGGAATTTGTTCGAAAGAGTCACCGCGGCCCTGGAACGCGGCGGGCACCAGGAGGATCACGGATGGGTTTTAGTCAGTAAGAGTCTGACACTTCCTTCCGCTCCGCCCAGAGCGGAACAAGTCATTTGATGATATCTCATCCGTAAAAAAGCTAGATATGTGCGCGATCGTTACAATCGAGCCCAGCGAATGAACAGCGACCTAATTGTAGTTAGTATCAGTTTCAACACGAAAAGTCATTGTTACTTGCGAAGGTTTATTATACTTTGGTCAGTGTCATTTGTCCAAAGTTTTTTAAAATAGAATTTAAAAGTCAAACAATATTTTAAGAAGCAGATAGCATAGAGATTATGATAGCGATGCTGCGAGTCTTAGCTGCTTAACCGTAGATCTCGTAGCTCTGTCGTAGCGGTGCCGTAGCATTGTGGAAGTGCCGTCGTAGCAGTGCCGTAGCATTGTAGTAGCGCCGTAACAACGGCGGCGCGCGCGGTGACCGCGTACCTAATTGTGTCGTAGTAGCGCCGCGAGAGTGTAAGATTGAATGCATGCGTGTTCCTGTTCACAATATTGCCAGTTTCTTCAATCGAGCGATCAACACGCCGCATTCTTACAAGAAAGAATAATTTTAATAATAATATAACATTTTGATTTTGAATTACCTTCACACATTAAATTGTCTGGACCAAGCCAAACATGATGCTATGGAAAATATGAATGAGTGTAATAAGCTTGTTAATTTGACGGCTTCGCGTCGATAATTACTTACGTATGCGTAACCAACAGTTAGTCGCGTTTCAATCGACGGTGGCCGGGCGGCTCGCGCGCGGTGCGTGTAGCGCGCGACGCGCGTCGTGGGCGGGTGTAACAATGGACTCAGTGAATTAGTTAACAATGAGCGTCCCGAGCGCAGCGCGGTCCAGCACAGCCGCACAGCACAGCGTGCCGCGCGCCGGAGGCCCCGCAGCCCTAGCTCAGGTACCCATGCACCTACTGCTGGGATGGCAATATATCTCTATGATTCGTTCTTTTGTACAAGCTAGCTGTCAACACTATGCGCTTACCGGAGCATGAAAACTTTACCTGTGCTTTACTGTTTTGTGAGGAACCGGTTTTCTGCCTATGTAAAACTGGTTTAAAGTTTTACCTTTTCTTTACCACATGTCATGTTGTCCGATACTATCACACTTATAGCTACAACCGTTACTTTGGGATTTAGGAAGGAAAGCAAGGAAATAAAACATTAGAAGTAAAACAATCACAGTACATAATGGAATTTATATTTAAAGTCGTTTTATCTATGAATGTTGAGGAGATACATCATATATCGGCTACCTCCCGATATGTCACATACCCGATTTGTCAACAGTTATACAAACAAATGTACACAAGTGGCGTTTTGTCAAGATTTTGATCTTCATACACCCTGTGTCGTCACCATTTTTTAAACTAGATTGTTGTACGGTTCTGTCAGCTACAAAAGTACCAAACTCCATTTTGACGCTCTTCTATCACCCGATGTTTCGACAGTTGAGTATATGTTTTTATAGTACAAGTAAGTTCCTAAAGTATGTGCGTGACATGCATGCATTTTCTGCGCACGCGCCGTTGTCTACAGTTTGACGGCTAAAAGGAATCGAATTATTGTTCTTGACAGGCATTGGGTATGTAGGTACTGGTTGTGAAAACAAGATGCACCCAACTTTATCTATATTTTATTTTATCGTTCATTAAAGTCAGGCTATTTTAGTTAAACTTAGGCAATTTCTAAAACAATAAACATTCCAAGAACATGTCGAAATATTATCGAGGCTGGAATTTTGCCAGTAAAGACTCACAAACGAACAGGTTATCAGAATCGTGAAGATATAAGTATTTCAGGGGCTCAAAATACAAATATTAAAAACTTGACGAAACGCTACTTGTGTTCATTTGTTTTCTCTACTTGTGACAGGTTGACGAATCGGGAATGTGACGTGTCGGGTAGTAGCCCATGTATCGTGTCGTGGAGCCGGCCCACAGCGGCGCGTGCCACACCGGACCGCTCACGACGCGAGCGCCGGCGACACGCCGCTGGGCCTGGACACGCCCGGCAACCCACAGCTGGAGCGCCATACGAGTACACAGTGTCAGGAATACAGTTTATTGGGGATTTTGGTTTCCTGCAAGTAAGCTATTGCAAGCAGATTGTGCATTTTCCATTGAATAGCACCCCACGTGTGTACTGCCGGGAGAGCGTGTGCCGCACGCGTGCGACCCGCTCACTACTTACGTAATATTACTATGTACATCACTATTCGCTTCCTGCAGGCAGCTGCGCCTCGGCTAGGCAAGTGTTACAACGAACTCTCCTAAGTGTACATTATCTACAATGTGTGCTGCGATACCACTATTAGCTATTCACTCTAACCTAACTAATATGTACAAATTGTGATGACAGCTACTACTCGCTACGCACTGCAGCTCGCGCCGCGGCGCCGCCTGCTGCACACGCATTCTGTCCACCGTCAGCAGTGCGCCGCCCCGCTACCTTCTCAATGCGCACGCAACGAACACAACGCCTCCAACCTATCCACTATGGTGACTAGCTTGCTCTGCTGTTTAGACAGGACTAAATAAATGTTATGTTGAAATAAAATGGCTCGTTGAAGCTGAGCTGCGATCCGACTCGACGGTGAACATAAAGGTATAAATTAAACGTCACACGAAATTACTGCAAGTAGGAACAGAAAAGACAGGATTTAATTCGTGCAGTCACTTTAAGTAAGCTAATATTAAAAAGATCCAAGTAAAAACGCTACACGCCCGACGGTTCTGAGTTGATACAGTCAAGCTTTCGCGAGTCATCGTAGTAATAGGCAAGGAGGCTTCAGAACGTGCACAGCAACCCGAGCTCAGGTCGCGCGTGGGGCGCAGGCGGCGCGCGGCTCCCAACACCTGCTTATATTTTATTCAGCAGCGAGCGTGTTGCCGGCTGACACCTTGGGCCGCATATTTATGTACATGTACACGCAGCACATCGCCGCCGCGCTGGCCGGGGACGCGGCGCACTACTTTACAAGAGTATCTATCTAACTAATGCTTAACAATATTCCAGTTGTATGAGTGGCTGAGCACCGCGTCTTAGTCGCACGACAGTCCATCTCGTGGCGGCAGGACGAGCACTACGAGTGCGTCAACACTAGCGTCTTCCACTGTTCACTAGTTCGGTCAAGCAGTCTGTTGACGAACTCTGCACTGAGTCAGCACTGCACTGTCGCGCGGGGCGCTGCGGGCGCGGCGGGCGCGGGGGCCGCGGGGCGGGGGCGCCCCCCGCTCGCCGCTGCCTCAGAACCAGTACAGGTCCTTGGACGTGTCCTGCACCTGCGCCTCCAGACCTGCGCCACATAAGAACACCACTTAGTAAATCATTCCTCACAGCAGACAGCGGAGCTCCACAAACGTTGAACAAGTTCGGCGCAACTGGGCTACTTTGAACGAATACGAACATTGGTTTCGCCACATGTAGTGCACGGCAGCAGCCACCACGACACAACGTGACACTTGACCTATGTATAGCAAGCACTGACTACTTACCTACCTAGGTAACATGCTACAAGATGCCCACTATAGAGTCCTCTCAAGCTAATTTAGTTCTGAGAAAATGTTCTGTTCTCGGAGTAATGAGTTCGACATAAATTCTGTTCAACATTAGGTATATGGTACGCCAGCATGTGTGTATGTGTGTTCACGCTGTTACTGCGAGACGTTCAGTACAGAGCAAATCGTAATCGTATTTCGTTTGCAGTAGTACAGAGCGAGCTGCCGCGCGCGCCGGCTGTGTGCCGGGTGGCACGGAGCACGTCAGCACCGACACTGCACACTGCAGAGCAGATCGTCGAGCTACACGCGGCAGAACTAGTCTAATTTCCACCGAAATTCCTTCATTACCTAATGTCAGCTTCACTAAAACCGTGTATGACAATCTTGCCCAGTCCAGACCCTACACAAAAGAATATTCGTCAAAATAATAATTATTTTTAGAAACTGCCAACTGTTACATACACAGTAAGTGCAACACAGTAAGTGCAATCAATAGGGAGAGTCAGTCACAGCGGTGAAGTTTCAGCTGGACTCTGATAATATTTAGTAACAAGTACCAGTGACAGCTACTAGCTGACGCCGCCCAGCGGCTGACCTGCCGCGGGTCGGCCGCTGGTAAGCCTTAGCCAAACAATAGCTGAAATTGTGCCACCAGTTCTTGAAGATGTTGTGTAACTACACGGAAACAAGTTTCTACAAGATATGTACATATAGTTTAAACAATGTTAATAGTTATACCTAATGCCAAGTGAGTATGTTTGTTACGCTTTCACGTCTAAACCATTGAACGACCGAATGTTGTCACACAGGGGAGACTATGCGAGTGAAACAGCGGACTGAGAGTAGTCGAACATATGTATGTACATATTTATATCGATGACACGACACGACACAACAGCGACAATAATAAAGTAAAGTGAGATATTAGTTAAAAACATGCGACGATGACTGACGCAGATAAACAATGCCTACATGAAACTTACATACATATGCCGATAATTAACAGAAGGTGTAGATGGGTCTGATCGTATTCAAATGTTGATGCCCAACAGTCACGGACGCAGGACCACGTACGTAGCGACGGAGATCTTTGTGAACACCTCAGCCACGATATGCTACAGCGGGTATTGTCAACAATACCAAACACTGATTTCAAGAAAATCGGCAATTTTTTTTACCCTACTACCCTAATATTATTAATTAAAAAACCATTTTATTTTGCAACGAAGTCAGTAAGGTCACGAAAACGTAACACGAAATTACTAGCTGAGCTTCCTAGCATCTCTTGATAGCTAGATAAGTAAAGCAATCAGTCGTTTCTTAAAATGTGTCTACAACTCTAGAATGTGTAGATATACTCCGGCTCCCGTTACAACCACTCCCAACACAAAGTCTAAGTAAGTAAGTATTCTGGCGAGCGTCAAAACGATTTACCTAAGTACCATAATCATCTAATGAGAATGACCTAAGAGTAGTACCTACTCAGGCAGGTACCAGGTGACCAAGACATTGGAAAATAAAAATATCAGACAACAGTCTCTCACGAGAGTGTAGTTGACATAGGCATGGATTCATTCACAACGCCAGTAACGCCTCTAGCAACGGTTCAGTGCGCTGTACAGCCAGTGGTTTGGAAATAGCTGATAAAGAACACAAGTTTTGTTATCTAATCGTTGAACCACAAAAAATGCAAGGAGGCTATAAATAACTCGAGCTAATTATACATTAGCGTCGGTCCACGCGAGAGCGGCCCGGCCCGAGCGCGGCGCGCGAGCGTGCGCGGCGCGGCGGCGCGGCGGCGGAGCGGCGCAGCGGCGGAGCGGCGCAGCGGCCCGGTAATTGACACGGCGTGTGATTTAGTGGTGCGGGGCGGGGTAGCAGGGGGGTGGCGCGGCCGGGGAGCCGCCCACCGGTCAGCGCGCTGTGATTGGCGGCGGCCGCCCCTCGCCGCCCGCCCCGCCGGCCCCTCGCCGGACGCTTCGTCGATAATACTCGAGCTAGTCCTATCGAGCGCCCGTTCAATAGAATTAGACCGTCTGATAGTTTAGTCCAGTAACTAGAGCCCTCGTAGGTACTTAACGCAGACCAGTAAATAATTGTACGAATACGCTCAATTAGGTTTCAATACTGTGACTAATAGGCTTCAAAGCAGTTTACTAACTTTAAATGCTGACAAAACAAAATATTTCTCCATGCGCAAACCTCAATTTAACATAGCTAACCCTCAACTGTGTGCCCATAAATGTGGACTGTACCCAATCAGTATATGTGATTGCCCTTGTATCCTCCAAACATGCAACATTAAATATCTCGGAGTAATAGGTAATAGACGAAACACTCATTTAGACCACATATTGAAATTCTGGTTAAAAGAGTGCGCAAGTTAATCTATGTTTTTTAAAAACTGCGAGCTAGTGCGGATTCAAAATTAATCACACAAGTTTATTTGGCCCTTGGTCAATCTGTAGTCCAGTACCTACTGTATCACTTCGTGGGGTGGAGCACCCAAAACTCACTTACTCCCGCTTGAAAGAGCTCAGAGAGCCATTTTAAAAGTAGCTTATTTCCATCCCTTCCTCTATCCCACAGAGCTCCTGTACTAATCGTGCAACGTACTGACTGTTCGTCAGCTTTTCATTATGCACTTGATATTAAAACAGCACACCATGCTTTCTTATAACTCCGATATTACTAATAAGAGACGGAATGATATTGTATGTGATTCTAAGGCGTTTTCAAAATATGTTTTTGTTAAAAGATTTTTTACGTTTTTAGGTCCATTTTTGTACAATAGATTAAATAGGAAACTGAATATCTATAAGTTAAACTATTACAGCTGTAAAAAGACCATTATTGTGCAACATTTACAAAGCATATCTTACGAAGAAGAAAGCAACAGACAGATGTGTTGCGGCAGTTTGTTGCGCCACTTCTTCTTCCCAGCTACAACACTAGGAAGTGGTGACGGGTGGGCGTTCTGGGGGACTGACTTTATGTAAAATTTGACATTCAAAAAGTGCTGTCTCTCAGCCTAGTTTGAATGAATGACTTTTGATTTTGATTTTGATTTTGAAGAGACAGAATATGTTTCTTGTATCTAAATAAAACATGATGTATTGTTTATAAGTTTCAATTATATGGTTATTGATTCGTTGTTAATTTATTATTTTACTTAATATAAGCACTATATAGCCTGAAAAACAGGTTCAACCTATTTCAGGCAAATAAGCAACCGTGTTCTTTAAAAATGTATGATAATTTTATTGTTTGTGTGCCCTGTTTTATAAATAAACAATATATTTATTATTAAGGTGAAATTAGGTGATATACAACCAAAAATTCATTTTACAAAAAAAAAAATACAACCGACTTGAAAATAAAAAAAACACTACAAAGTACCTACATATAAAATAACTTTAACTTCGGAAGTCGCTGTTTTGGTTGATTCGTTGTTATTTTTTATTTTTCACTATTTAGTGGTGTTGGGTAGGTACCCACAACTAAATGTAAGTTATTCCCATGGTCACCGCGACCGGTGGGGCTGTTGGCCGTTGAGCTGTCACGTGTGGCTTCGCACTTGGGTCTACACCAGCTCAATTCAATATCTCACTCTACTAGGTTTTATTGATTTTTATTTGAGGATGTCACTGGTTCATCTTTATAGTTCAAAATCCAATGCAAAGCAATATGGCTATAGGTAAACCCAACGCAAAAATAATCATCAAGATCGGTTCATAAACAATATGCATTTATGAACGAATAGATAACCACATAAACATGGAAATTTTACATAACGATGAGGTACGGTGTACCAGGTCGACTTGTACACATAACGGTAAGGTACGGTGTACCAGGCCGACTTGTACACATAACGGTAAGGTACGGTGTACCAGGCCGACTTGTACACATAACGGTGAGGTACGGTGTACCAGGCCGACTTGTACACATAACGATGAGGTACGGTGTACCAGGCCGACTTGTACACATAACGGTAAGGTACGGTGTACCAGGCCGACTTGTACACATAACGATGAGGTACGGTGTACCAGGCCGACTTGTACACATAACGATGAGGTACGGTGTACCAGGCCGACTTGTACACATAACGATGAGGTACGGTGTACCAGGTCGACTTGTACACATAACGATGAGGTACGGTGTACCAGGCCGACTTGTACACATAACGATGAGGTACGGTGTACCAGGCCGACTTGTACACATAACGGTAAGGTACGGGGTCAGCACTGGCTGAGCACCGAGAAGAGTATTCTAGCGCCTACATCAGTAGCACTAGTTCCGATTGGGCGCAGGAAAGATTGCACTTATTATGCAAGTGTGTTAGTTCAGTGATAAACTAGTTTGACTAACAACTTGCATTACATTAATTAATTAGGGTTTTGATTTTACAAACGGTTTCCCGTAGTTTCTTATCCAGGTTTCTCCTATAGCTAGTTAAAATGCATGTAGGCCCTGCCGATTTCTACTAACTACTACCAGGTAAAAGCCGGATAGTTGCCACACTTTTTGAAATAACTTTATATCTCTCAGTAGAAAAAGCAAAATATTTTATTTGTAAAACGGGTAGGTACTTCGGTTTATCATCTTCAAATTTGTGAAAGTTAAAAACATTATCTTTGATATTACCCGAATATTTAAAATTTTAGCGGGCTTCTTTTCTGACACCTATCCCATGTAGGGAATAGTTGCCTAATCCATATAACTTACGTCGAGGATAGTTGCCCCGCCGAGATAACGGACTTCTTGTCCGCTTGCACGGGAAGGCAAGCTGCGATCTAGTGCTCGCCTTCCGTGCAGCGATGACACGCGCAGCGACCTAGTCGCTCGGTTGATAAATAAAATAACACGTGGTTCATCCTCGAAGCTAGAGCAATTCAAATCGGGGCAGCTGTCCTGGCCTGGTTGTGCCCTACGCCGTGCGGCCAGTCCGCGGCGCCTGCTCTGTCTCCTCGCAGTGGCGGCGGAGTAGGCCGCGGTCGGGCGACGGCCGCCCCTCTATATTCCCCTGCTCTTTAACTGAAAATCCCTAAATGTTGCAAAAATATCGCTATGTTCGCAACACTAGTCACTTTTGAACACATTATGTGAATGGTTTTATATACCTACCTAGATATATAAGAAAAGCTCAGTGATACACGTTGGGAAGACAATAGCCGTGTTTCAAGTTCGAACTAACTACAGAAAGAACTCATACATGATAAGAGCTTGTCGCACATTCAATACGGTGTGTCAGGAGGTCGAGCTTGATTTGTTTACCAGCAGCATTAGAAAAGTCAAGAAAACTTTGACTGATTGCTTTTTTGGTGTAAATGTAGGTTGCTAACTTGAACGCGTTTTTTTATGGTATGCGCGTTAGTCCTAAGCTGTTTTCGTGAGATTTTTATTATTAATTCTTGTATATAAGTGAAAACTTGTAAATGGCCATTTTTTACATATTGTTAGTTTCTATTGTAGTGTATTAGCTGTAAGTTTTGCTAAAATTTATAAAATAAAAATAAATAAATAAAGCAGTCCGTTATCAAATTAGTTCCATCCATGGCGATGACGCTTGAATTAGTTTGGCTCTTGAAATTCAAAAAAATGACTTGAATCTGTCATGCGGCTGCCGAGTAGTCCAAAGATTTGACTTTTTTTTTACTTTGACTTTGATTTCAGCTGAGTGTCGGTTGTTTGAAATGAATGTCGTTATTAAATCTCTGCATTGAACAGATATACATACAAATGCACAGAAATGTTGACAAAATGTTGCACTTTCTTGGAAGAAATATATAATAGGCGTTCAAAGCGATATTTTAACTGCCAAGGAATTGTCTGAAGAACTAGAAATTGATCCTATATTTAGAGCCGAAACAAGAATTGGCTGTGTTGTGTGAAGCGTCGAGCTAGGGAGCCTCTCTCTCGCGACAAGCCTGACCGACCCGGAGGCGCCGCGTACTCGCTGGCGCGCGAGGTGCGCTCGCGAGGGTGTCGCCGCGCGGTATTTGTCAATAAGCGACTCCCTCCGACCCTCCCCCCGGCGGAATGCGCCTGCCGAGGAGGCTCGGTTACGGGTGACGTCGCGGGACGCACCATGTTAACGGTCTCCATACCTAGCAGCTAGTTCCCGCCACAAATATTACACATTATCATCATCATCATGTTTTAGACAGAGACTGTGTCTCAACTATACCTACGTATTTCCCAAGTAATTTTGAAGGAAAATGTTTCTGCTCCGATCGCTTCACAACAGAATCGATGACCCTAATGGGTATCAATTAAATAACAAGCTATAATTGTCAATGTGAGTACAAAAGGCAGAATTCAGGTTTAAATGAGTGGAGCAAATATGCTTTACAATCCGATACGAAATGCGATAGCTTAGTACGCGTTCGCGCGCCTCGGCGCGCCCGACTGCTCCTGCGGCAGTCACACCGCGCGGACTGGCAGTACGTGTTCTATTCTGCAAGAGTCAACGGCGGAGTGGCGCTCCGTGCCACGCAACTACACAGCGTAATGTAAAGTAGATTTTTGTAAAAAAGAGGTGTACACTGTACGCGTCGTAGACTCGTAGCACTCTCGTAGCAACGCTACGGAAATATGCAGATATTTGTTTTAGTCGCGTCTCAGCAAACGTGTACTTAGTTCGCGAGAGTGCACTCCATATATTATATAGGTACTCACATAGGGCTCGCCATTTTTAACGTTGACCAATAAATCAGTTTTCAGGCTTTTGTAACAATTAAGAATTCGATTTGACTTAGTGGCACCGCTACCTACCTAAGCTGCCTACTAAACTCCTGCATGCAGCTGACAGTCTAAGAGCCCGACGTCAGCGCGACAGCGTGCCGCGAGCCCGCAGCGCTGCGGCCGCTAGTATTACCGAGTACAGCGAGACAGCAAAATCATTCTATCGTATTTCCACACGGACGGTTTGCTTTCTAGGAGACGTGCTTATAATAAACAGAAAATAAAATCTAATTAGTCCGTTTGATAATTTCTAAAAAATATTGGAAACGTATTTTCTCTTTTTTCACGTAAACAAAAAATGAAGACGATACAGTGCGTTGAAAACTCGTGTGACGTCACTACTCGCTACAATTTTTAGCCTGCCGTGACGTCACACGCCCCCACTCCTGATCTTTGATGCTTTTTATCTTCGTCAGTTTTTATACATAAAGGAAAAATACGTGTCCAATACTTTTCTATAATCTAACTGACGGACTAAACATAATCATATATACTTCTACTCAGGCTTTAAGTTTGAGACTACAAGTTTGACGACAGCGACGCAGCTCTCGTCATCCGATTTCGTTGAGAATCTAAAACCGACCCATTCTGTTCTGGAGTGGTTTCCGTCTACTTCAATAAATGCACACTTTGTAGATGGAAAGGGCTTCCCCTAACCTTCAAGTATAACATTATTTATCAGTCGAGCGCCCGGGCGGACAGGGAGGCCATCATGAAGACAAAAGGGAGCGATGCATATCTGACGAGGGGCGGCGCGCGCGGGAGGGCTCGATCGCGACTCAAGAATTTAATTTGGTTGCGGAGGGTGTGGGGCGAGGCGGGCCGGGACGGGGGGAACTCCGCGCAAATTAATTTTAATCGTCGTCATTAGGGCGCCCCCCCGCACCGCCTGCCCCGCGCATTACGGACACTAGAGAGCCTTTCAACTCGCCGCCGCCTCCGTCCGCCGTTTTTACCGCATCAACCGTCGTTTATAATCGCTTCTTATCCGCCGCGGCAATTATGCCTATCCTTAGAGGCGAATCTGAATTCCGGCTCGCGGACGTTTGCGAATCACGCGACGGTTTTTCAAAGTGTCGAGCCGCCGCGCACCGACGGCGACAGCACACCGCGCCTAGTGCGCGCGCCAGCTGCCAGCTGCGAGCTGCCCCGCGGGCGACGCCGCTCGTGTGCGCGCCCGGCTCGGCTCGCAGCACACAGCGACCGCAATGTGGGAATGCTTTGTGTTGTCATTCGGATAATGCGCTTAAATCATCACAATTAAAATATCTGCGTCAGACGCGACCGGAATCTCTTTGAAAATGAAAATAGGTACATGTGACCGCGAGGCGCGCCCGCATACAACACCGTTAGGAAAACATTTTGTCATTAAAGTATGTGCGTTATTTATCGCAGCGTTTGATCGTTTGCTCTGCGACTAAATTAAAAAAATGCCTTTGATATCCCCCACATTAGCGTCGGCGCTGCCGGGATGCCGGCGAGCCGCCGGAGCGCTGCGAGCCGGCCCTGCTCTTGTCGGACGCTAGGTGACAGACCAGTATGGCAAACCATTCCCAACCACTGCAATTCCTCATAGCCAGAGTCAACAGCGGAGAAGAACCACGAGTTCTGGAGAAACGATTTAACAGTCTCGGATCCCGCGACGGAATTACCTATGTAATCAGAAAAAAAAAACGGCGGAGCAGTAAGAAAATCATAATTTGAACTTCTCTCCATATCAAGTACGAGACAGAACAGAACTAGCTCAATAGGCGCTACGGGACATTCGCAGCTTGGTCAAGTCCGCTTGCCAAGCATGATATTGAAAATACATTATGCTTGGCACACTACTATTAATGGGCCCTGAATGGTGAGCTACATTTGATTTCAATAATACAAAGGCAGTTCGATTTGTTAAGACCCGCGTATTGAACGACAGCAGATGAATGTTGTTATAAAAGCATAGTATGTGACACAAGAGTACGTACCGGGCACGGCGGGGTAGGAGTAGGGCGAGCAGGCGGCGGGGTCGAGGTGGTGCGGCGCGTGGTGCTGCGCCGGCCAGTCCACCGGCTTGTACTGCGGGTGCAGGCCGCCGCGGCCCAGCAGCAGGCCGCCGTAGCCGGCCGCCGCCGCCATGTTGTGGTGCGCGGCCGCCGCGTGGTACTCGGCCGCGTGCCGGTGCGCCGCGTGCCCGTACCTGCCGCCAGACACACTCGTCAGCTCTGCGGCAGGCCCGTGCTCCCGGGCTAGCTCGCGCACTCACCCCGAGTAGTGCTGGTGCCAGGGGTCGTAGTCGTAGATGTCGACGCCGGCGCAGGCGCCGCCCGGCACGCCCGCCACGCCCGCCGCGGCCGCCGCGTTGAAGAACGACGCGGGCAGGTTGCGCGACACCATCGGCACGCTCTCTGCACACACAACATGCCACTCACGTCTACATACATTTCTTTTGCAAAATATAGTCCCTAAGTATCATCAATATACCTACACAAACTCTTCCGTGATTGAGTGACTGCCGTGGGAGTGTGGGGAGCGCTAAGAGAGCACTTTCCTCAATAACCGTACTGTAGGGACTTAAGGAATATTCAAACCCCATATTCATGTGTACGCCAACGAAGTCGGAACAGGGCGGAGTCCGGCCGACAGCGAGACTCGGAGCTGCGCTTTCTGTCGGAGTTGCGAGCTCTTGTTAGCGCCAGCCTGACAGATTTGTCATCTATGTTTACACAAGGTATCTCTATATGTATTAGACAATTAGTATTATTTTAGGAAAGTTAGTTGGTACCAATACTAAAGTGACATCCGAGTAAATGAGAAACATGAATATACCTACGTCCTAGTACTACAAAATAATGTATATTTTATTTATTTCGTTTATCTGACATAAAGCGTTTGACTAACTACTACTACTACTAAAGTGGTTCGAAAGTATGCAAAAGTGTATTAAATATCGCGGAGAATTCTTTGAAAAACAATAAATGGTAATACCTACTCTATTAGATCATCTATACTTACTTCAAACGACACAACTTAAAACGCAGCCCTGTTCTATTTTATATTATTCATACGGTATACCTCAATATTTTTGATAAGCCAACGAATGATATAACTTCCTTTAAAACCCCTTTCATTTGTTATAACCAGCCAAAGTTGTGTTGTGATATCTTAATGATATAATAGTTAACACCATTCTATATCTAATTACATTTCATATAAGGTATTTTTCAGTTGCGATAACAGACACCATAATCGCTGTATATTAAAAGTTATAATTGTCAGCACTACAACATAGTATACACCAAGTCGCTTCCCGCTGTCCGTCTGTCTGTCCCTATGGATGCTTAGATGTAGATGTTTCACAACTACGCTACGGATGTTGATGCCGTTTTTTAGATAGAGTGATTCAAGAGGAAGGATTATCAGCATTGCACACGTGCGAAGCCGGGGCGGATCGCTTGTATTATATAAAATTTATTTGATCGAATGATTACTATATAAAATATAATTTGATCGAATGTGAAGTCGTTATATAAGTACTAGGTAATAAGGCCGTTAAAATAAATAAAAACATACGAAACGCACTTCAGAGAAGGGGAAACAAACTTATCGTTATATTTTATGGAATCTATACCCATATGTCTGTGCTCAAAATACGTGTATCTCAACCTGCAGCACTGGTGTCGACGTCTTGTTCAAACAGATAGCTACCTAATATATGGGCATTTTAATCAAGTTATCGTGCAAAACAACTTGGACAATATAAAGGATTTCACACCATAACCCATTTAAAAAATATAATACTTTACAAAGTAAATATTCATGTCACAATAATAAAAGAATACTTAATAAAGTTTAAAAACTGTGTAAAAAGCTTTCTGGTATAGCTTACGTTTTACAATCAATTTGAATTTGTTAATACTAAGGTCTAGGCATCTAAATGAACCACCTTGACAACCATCCTTGAGCCTGGTTTTAGGAATGACAACATTATGTTTGTTCCTAGTATTTATGTACGTTATGAATATCACTGTATCTTTTAAATAGATT
This sequence comes from Hecatera dysodea, assembly GCA_905332915.2. Taxonomy (NCBI): domain Eukaryota; kingdom Metazoa; phylum Arthropoda; class Insecta; order Lepidoptera; family Noctuidae; genus Hecatera; species Hecatera dysodea. Next base: position 23,367,184 of record HG995291.1, read on the forward strand.
AATATTTTTTGTGTGCATACAAAAGATTCTCATAAATATACTGAGAGGGCAGTGATTATATATTATTAACCTCTTTAAATTTATCTCTGAGGGAGTGTCTAGGACTTAATTTGTAAATTGCACGAATAGCTCTTAATTTGTTAAACAATTGCTGTCTGAATATCAGCGGCATTTCCCCACAACACAATGCCGTCATCACACTATGGAAATAACCAACGTATACAAAACAAACGGGCTGTCTCTAAATCTGTTGCCGCGAGTTTTTCTAATATGCTGCAGAGCTAAGTTTTTGTCTATTGGAGACGTCCAATAAAACAATCGATGTTCCCGAGAAGGATAACCGTGCTGGTGTAACTATAACGAGTAAGACACGAAATTGGGTTCCAATTTGTTGTTCTCCTTTTGTAAATGAATATCACATTGCAAACACTCTGCTAGGCAGTTATCAATGTGTTGTGTCGTGCACGCACGCATACGATGTATGTGCCGGTGGATTGATACTTCAGATAGATTTGCTCGCGTATAACTTGACGAACACTGTTCGTAAGCCGAGTGTGTCCGGCGTGTAGTGCGGCGCGCGGCGTACGAGTATGACGCGCAGTGGCCTGGCATTAGTTAGAAGCGGTCGTGTGCGGTTTTTGCGGCGCGCGGTATGCGGCGCGGCGCGCGGCGGCCGCGCTCGAGCACAAAGCGCGCCGGCCCGCGAATCCGAGACTATGCCGACGTGGTGCGTTTTTGCCAAGCGGCTCCTTTCGGCCATCTTTTAAGTAATGGCCTGAGTTTTTCCGATCTAATCACAGCCAAGTAACTATGTCCCGACTCTCGTCGCTCGGTCTAGCAACGAATCGACGAGTCGCTATATATTTTTTGGGTCGTAGCTGGCCTCGAGCTGGGCCGACAGAACCGATCTCGCGTTGCGTCACCGCCGCGGCACCATTGCTCTGCAGGTGTACCGTATACCTCCCCACCGAATGTGTCTCCACGTTGTCGTCGTGGTGGGGCTTGAGCGTCTCAATGATCTTGCGAGCTTTCCCGGTAGAGCCACTCATGCCGGAAGGTCGCAAGTGAAGGATCAGACCAAGAGAGACACACACGCAGGGAATCCCGCTCACTGCCTTCTGGTACGCGTCTGCTCATCAGACGTGGCTGTGAGGGCAGTGAGCGGGTGGGAGGAGAGGCCCTGTGATGGAGAAAGGGCGGAGGAGTAAGGGACCGCACCCTCAAAAAGGAAAAGTATGGAACAAGGCCGTTGTAAAATGAGTCCCCAGGTGGGTCCCGACTGCTCAGCGGTCGGGGAATCCCACCCCGCTTCGGCGGGCTGCCCTTCGTACTATGGGGTGGGCAACAAAGACCTTCCGATTGCCAGTGGCAACAAGAGCCGAGGAGGCTCAGAATCGACGTCATCCGGATCCGCTTCTTTTAAGGAGCTGATGGCGTTCGATTGTGATGCGGGGAGTTCGCCTGAGCGCCGGGGAGGTGCAGGGTCAGATTCTGGCTCTGCACTTGACCTAGTAACGGTCAGCTCGGCGGGCTCGAGAGACGGAAGAGGGGGGGCTGCTGCGGAGAACGTCAAGTTCTTCCGCAAGCGGCCCAGACGGGAGGATGACCGGGAGTCGTCCTCCGAGGGCGAGCTTGCCTCCGCCCGTAAGATCCCCACCGCAAGGCGGGGCAGGGGCGTTGAGGCAGGGAGGGGGCTGGCTCCCTCTATCCGGGGGGCGGGGCGTCGGGCCGAGAGGCTGGTGGAGGAGGGGCAGCGCCCTGGAGGGAGCGATCGTGGGGCTCCCTCTACTCTTCCGCCTCCTCTGACGACGAAGAGTCCCCGGGAGAGGCACCTCCCACGGCCGAGGAGAAGAAGGCCCAGTTTGCGGAGGTCGTGGAGGCCGCGATCCGCGCTGTGGCCTTCAAGCGGAAGCAATCCTCCAAGCGGGAGGCCATTAGTGCGGCCAAAGCCTCAATTCTGGCGGCAGCGGCGGCCAACGTCAGCGGGTCCGGAGAGGCGACAGAGTTGCGGGCGGAGGTCGCCCGCCTCGCGGCCGTTACGGAGCGACTCATAGCGGAGAATGAGTCGCTCCGGAGGGACCTGGCTGGCATGGCCAGAGCGGCCTCTGAAGAGCCGCAGGGGGGGCTGAGTCCAGCGGCGCTGGAGGGGAGCCTAGTGCTGAGCCAGGTGAGGAGCCTGGTGCGGCAGGAGCTGGCTCCCTTCCGGAAGCAGTTCTCCGCCCTGGAGGACATGGTCCGGCGTCCCCCAGCAGCAGCAGCAGTGGCGAATCAGAGGGCCCCGGGCCAGCAGCAGAAGGCGGCTTCGTATGCGGCCGCCGCGGCTGCCAGCCCGGGAACGTCCGGCAAGGCGAAGGCAAAGGCCAAGGGCGGAGCAGCGCCAGCGCCTGTGGCGCCGGCGGCTGCGACGAAGAGAGGTGGGAGGAAGGCTGGGGGAGGAGCGGCTAAGGCTGCGGCGCCAGTGGTGCCGCAGCCGCCCCCACCCCCACCCTCGGACCCTCCTGCGGCCGGGGCCGAGTGGCAGGTTGCTGGCCAGAAGCGGAGGGCCAAAGAGGCGGCCAGGAAGAGGGCGAGGAAGCAGCGGCGGAAAGCCAACGCCGTTGCGGCGAGGCTTCGCGCCCCGAAATCCGCGGCTGTGGTGCTCACACTGCAGCCGGAAGCGGAACAGAGGGGCGTGACGTATCTCACCGTATTGAAGCGGGCGAAGGAGGCGGTGAGCCTCCAAGAGCTGGGCATCAGCGGGGGCATCGGGGTCAGGAGGACCTTGACCGGTGCCCGGAAGTTGGAGCTCGCCGGAGCGGAGAGTGGCCCGTTCGCGGACGCCCTGGCCGAAAGGCTGAGGGCGGTCTTACCCGCGGACGAGGTCCGGGTGTCCGGGCTGACTAGGCGCATCGACATGCGCATAGTGGGCCTGGATGACTCCGTTACGGAGGAGGAAGTTGTGGCCGCCGTCGCCAGGACTGGGGGGTGCTCTGCCGAGCTCGTCAAGGCGGGCGCCCTCCGGCCTGACAACACGGGCATGCAAACCCTTGTGGTGAGCTGCCCCGTGACGGCGGCCAGAACTTTGTCGGAGGGCCGAAGGCTCTTGGTGGGATGGGTGTCTGCGCGGGTAAAACTGCTGGAACCCAGACCTCTGAGGTGCTACCGCTGCCATGTGGGTAACCACACGGGAGCTATGTGCCCCTCGGAGGTTGACCGCAGCGGACTCTGTTTCCGCTGTGGTCAGCCCGGTCACAAGGCCGGCTCGTGCGAGGCCACGCCGCACTGCGTTGCATGTGCGGCTGTTGGCAAGCCGGCCGAGCACTGGGCTGGGGGAAGGGCCTGCGCGCCATCCGCCCCGACCGGGGGCAAGAGGTCCGCCGCCGCCGCCGCCTCTGCCGCCGCCGCGGCTTCCGTCACCGCCACTGCCGCTTCTGCTGCGGGTGCTGCGACTCCCAACGCTCGGGAGGGTGCTGAGATGGAGTGCCAGTAATGGTCCCATTTCGGCCTCCCTCCAGAGACAAGTCCGCTGTGCTATTGCGCAGTGGCTGATGCCTGGGGACGGTGAGCGTGGGTGGCTCGCCGTCCGACACCAGGTTGAGTCGACGACGCGTTGTGTTCCACGCGCGCCGAGGAGCCGTCAGCACCGAGGACGGGGCCCCATAGGGTCGGTGCCTGCTAGGGTTGCGGAATTTGTTCGAAAGAGTTACCGCGGCCCTGGAACGCATAGGGCACAAGAAGGATCACGGGTGGGTTTTAGTCAGTAAAAGTCTGACACTCCCTACCGCTCCACCCAGGGCGGGAGTGGTCATTTGATGATTTCCCATCCAAAACTTACTGCATAACAACACACAAACAACGTGTAGTACGGCCGCGACACCTAGCAGTGTTACAGAGCTGAGCTTGTTTGGTTGGAGTTAGGTATCTACCCATAGTCATTAAACTTCGAAAGATAAACTCCAGGTGTTAATAATTAATCTTTTTTAGAAACTGCTTGATACACCTCTTCAGTGGGTAGGTAAGTACATAATGGGTTCTCAAATGAAGTGCCACCGGGCATGCCCGGCTGTAAGTAAAGAGGTGGAGCAAAATAATGAGTAGAGCACCGCGATGAAGCGGCCGCTGGCGGGCGGAGGCAGGCGGGTGGGGGGGGGGGGCGGTGCTCTAGTTTGTAATTAAACGTCGGGTTTAATTAAGGCGGCTCCGAGAAGCTTCAATGAGCTATCTAGTGAGCGGAGAGTGGGAGCTGTCCGCCGCATTACCCCGCGCGCGACGCTCGCACGATCAGTGCTGCTCTTCGAAGCGCTCACGAATGTTTTTGCTCAAAGGTGTCGGTATGCAGACAGTGCAGACACAGCGTGGGACTCGCGTCGCAGGCCGCGCAGTCAGCGGCGTCACCGGCTCCATCGTTACACCTTGACAACTATTTCGAATCAATCGTTCCCGTTTGCAATACAAGCTGCTTTTATACCACCTTTAACTGCAGGTATTTTACAAACAAAAACTTTTTACGCCGACTTCCGAAATTAAAGTTATTTTGTATTTTTTTTTTTGTGTAGAATTCGGTTGTATTTATTTGTAAAAAGTTTTTTATTTTTCACTTTTTAGTGGTAGGTACCTACACACCCCCGTTGGTGTAAACAATCACGAACGATTTGCTATCATTTACTTATTGAAGAGTTCCGTTTCCTATCATCTCTGTTCTTCATCAGATTTCACCAAACTAGAAAGGGAACACGTTGAAACACTAAGATGCTCTTCCAAACTATTGTACACAATATTATTTTTTCATTTTACTTCGACAGGAAGAGAACGTCGTCAAAGTAAACTAAGCCACGCATTATTCTGTATATCTCAAATACTGGTCGTCAGATCTCAATCAAATGGGACCACCAAAATCGGTACACACAGTACAAAGTTATGAGGTAACACACAAAAAAATACAGTTGAATTGAAAACCTCCTCCTTTTTGCGAAGTCGATTGAAAATAGTGCAATCTCATTTTCAATAAGAACCAATAAGGAAAGCTGCATCACTCACAAATGCTTCAAGTGTTTAACTGTTGGTAGTGGATAGTTCAGTTGATAGCTTCGTTTAGGATCTTTAAATCATAATCGTTATTTATTTAAAGTATCTACCATTAAAAAAGGCCCAAGAATCTGAAGAACTGATGCATGCAGTAGATACTAAACAGGACAATCCAAATTCAATATTATTTTGATAGAATGAATTAGTAAGCGATTGCAATGAAACTTTTCTGTATGACTTTTGTATTTTCTATGTGATGCGTGCACACCTAAATAGACAAGCATATAAACAGACTAAGTAACAAACATTGAAAAAATGCTAGAAATGCGTTCTGGTAATTATCTTTTAAAACCGTGTCCAGAAGTACCGCTTTCTGAATCAAGTCCTTGATCCAGCTGCCTAACGAGAGCCTCCTAAGTTTTGGTCGACGCTTATGTCTATTAACCGTGACTGAAACGACTATCGGTTCAATGATTGCTCATCCCACATGTCGACAACCTCGCGAGCCAAGTCAAAATATTTAATTTGCTTATCTTTCGTTGAAGTAGTTACCAGCACCACGAAAAATATATAATGTCTGCTCCCATATTATGTACAGATAGTTCAAACACATAACCCTCCTTTTGGGCTTCGCCACAGTCGGATAATAAAAGAAATGACAATCTGGTTAGAGATCTTTCAAAAGTTGCTTGGCTTGGTTTCTACTCGACTGAAGAGCATCGCTAGTGAGTCATAGGTACCTACTTAAAACCCGGTCTTTGGCACCATATTTTGTGTACTTCTATGGTTTGCATTCTGCATGGCAAACTAGTCGGATCCGGGAGACAGTAAGTGGTAGAGTGGTTCACGTCACGCCCGTATTGAATAACTATGAGTATCTTATGACATAGTCGAAAATGGTCTTGTTTATGTTCGCTACCTACAACTATTACGAGTACCTAAGTTGTTGTTTGACCTGTTAATTAATTAACGTCGCCAGCTGTCGATTTGTTTAAAAGATATGAATGGTGAGGGCAGGATGTATGTAAAGCTGACCTTTGGGCTTGTCGAGCGAGAGGGCCCTCGCGAAGTGCTCGTCGACGACGGCGGCCACGTCTCCGGAGTAGTGCGTGAACACGACGCAGTTGGCGCTGACGTACTGCGCGCGCGCACGCGCCGCCCCCCCGCCGCCGCACTCGGTCTCCGACTCCGACGACCCGCCGCCTGCACACACACCGCCACTCATGTCACTCACTGTGCTGGACACAACTCATTACAGCAGATCAAGAAGGCACTACTTCTTTCTAACTTCTGATGGTGTTTAGAGTTTCAGACACAGGCCGCAAATTGAATGATATAATAATGGTGCTCGTAGAAATGTTCAAGAAAGGCCGGAGCTAGAGCTAGGCAACTAGTGCACGTACCGTCAGCGCTGGCGCGGCCGTGCGCGGACAGGTCCTCCTCCTTGGCGCGCAGGCGCGCGGCGTGGTGCGCCAGGTGCGCGTGCGGCGGGCTGGCGGGCGACTGCGCGCCCGACGACGCCGAGCCCGAGCTGAGCGCCGCCGCGCCGCCGCCGTACGCCTCGCTGCCCGCATTGCCCTGCACGTTGAACTGCAACACCACTGCACCGTTACCACCACTGCCACCTACCCATGACCCCATGCGCGGTGTGTGTGCACACACGTACCTATACATATATATTTATATACGTAAGTGATGTATGAGTGTATGACACAACAGAATCTAAAAATAATGTCTGTGAGTACCTATATTATTTTTAGGTTCCCTTTATCTCTATACCGACTATCTTAAATAATTATGTGAGAATGTGTAAGGCAGCAAAACGTCATTTAAATTCATCATTACATGACTTATCTGTGGTCGACCCCTGCCTAGCAAGGACATCGTTCTGTAACGAAGAGCCTTTCAGACCCTTTCGGTTCGGGCTAGCGTTGCCAGACGTCCCGTAGTTCCCGGGACGTCCCGTATTTTAGGCATAGTTTAAAATGTCCCGGCGGCGGGACTGACTCTGTCCCGTATTTGGACAGTTTTTAATTATGAAATCGATCCAAATATTCACACACGCAAAACTGTATACTGTTTATTAAATATTTCTGACTCAGCTCGATTCGAGCAACTGTGTAGTGTGTAGTAAGTTAACTTTAACTTTGACATAATATTTTAAAGTAGAAGAAATAAATATGGATTGCTTGAACGAAGAATTTCAAATAATTAAAAAACGCCTGGATTAGCACAACTTCTGATGGCAAGAGTATGGGTGCGATTGAAAAGTGGAAACAAGTCATCGAAGGGTTTTCGGATACCGAATAATATTTTTCGAATTTTATCCTTCGTTTTTAGTATTCCTAGTAGTTAGTCCGTTTCTATTAGTTATTTAGCTTGAACTGTTTTGTGGAAAGGGTTTTTTCACAGATTACTTAATTGGACTGATGTAAGAAATAAATGTACCCCTAATTTAATAAAAAAGCAAGTTGGTGACCGTTTTTAATTACGATTATAATTGTATTAACTTTTGCATATATTTTAAAATGAATAAAAATATTTTTTAAACTGAATCGATAGGAAAAACATAAAAAAAAAAAAAAAATTACACTAAATAATATTGTTTCTTTTTTTTCCCGGGTAAAAAACTGAAATCCCGTATTTTTTGCCCATTTAACCATTTGTCCCTTATAGGCTGAAAAAAAATCTGGCAACCCTCGGACACGCTCGGCGCATTCTGTACTTTTCTTCTCCTGTAATTTGTGTTTGTAACCGTTGTGCTGTGTCTGTCCTGAACTCCTGAATAAAAGTTTTTCTATTCTTCTGTTCTATTCTAAGGGCGAGAGACGCGACATTATCGCTGGATTTCGAACTACACGCTAGTTCGAAATCCAGCGATAATGTCGCGTCTCTTCTTTCTACAAATAGCTAGAGGTAGCAGCCAGGTACGTTCATCAATTACTCATGTCAATCACATCCTAAAAAGCTAACATTTGGCACCGTGGTAAGGTACTTTTATGTTTACAAGGAATTGGGCAGAATATAGGAGCACCGACACATGAAGCCGCACTGGACGCTCGTCCAGATGCTGCTGCACTTGCAGCGGCCGCGTGGCGGCGAGCGCAGAGCGTCGCATGCTGAGCTTCTCAATAGGACAGAATATAGGAGCACCGACACATGAAGCCGCACTGGACGCTCGTCCAGATGCTGCTGCACTTGCAGCGGCCGCGTGGCGGCGAGCGCAGAGCATCGTATGCTGAGCTTCTCAATAGGACAGAATATAGGAGCACCGACACATGAAGCCGCACTGGACGCTCGTCCAGATGCTGCTGCACTTGCAGCGGCCGCGTGGCGGCGAGCGCAGAGCATCGTATGCTGAGCTTCTCAATAGGACAGAATATAGGAGCACCGACACATGAAGCCGCACTGGACGCTCGTCCAGATGCTGCTGCACTTGCAGCGGCCGCGTGGCGGCGAGCGCAGAGCGTCGCATGCTGAGCTTCTCAATAGGACAGAATATAGGAGCACCGACACATGAAGCCGCACTGGACGCTCGTCCAGATGCTGCTGCACTTGCAGCGGCCGCGTGGCGGCGAGCGCAGAGCATCGTATGCTGAGCTTCTCAATAGGACAGAATATAGGAGCACCGACACATGAAGCCGCACTGGACGCTCGTCCAGATGCTGCTGCACTTGCAGCGGCCGCGTGGCGGCGAGCGCAGAGCATCGCATGCTGAGCTTCTCAATAGGACAGAATATAGGAGCACCGACACATGAAGCCGCACTGGACGCTCGTCCAGATGCTGCTGCACTTGCAGCGGCCGCGTGGCGGCGAGCGCAGAGCATCGTATGCTGAGCTTCTCAATAGGACAGAATATAGGAGCACCGACACATGAAGCCGCACTGGACGCTCGTCCAGATGCTGCTGCACTTGCAGCGGCCGCGTGGCGGCGAGCGCAGAGCATCGTATGCTGAGCTTCTCAATAGGACAGAATATAGGAGCACCGACACATGAAGCCGCACTGGACGCTCGTCCAGATGCTGCTGCACTTGCAGCGGCCGCGTGGCGGCGAGCGCAGAGCATCGTATGCTGAGCTTCTCAATAGGACAGAATATAGGAGCACCGACACATGAAGCCGCACTGGACGCTCGTCCAGATGCTGCTGCACTTGCAGCGGCCGCGTGGCGGCGAGCGCAGAGCGTCGCATGCTGAGCCTCGTGAAGCACGTTAAGCCGAGGGCTGGAACGGTCGAGTGTGCTCCAATAAACACTTGCTAGCTGACGACTCACTGACAAACTTCCTGCCATGGATGGTCTAGTTGTTGATCTTAACGTGTTTTACGAGGCATGGAGGCGTCCAGGTATGCAGTGGCGGTACCTTCATATAAGCCCAAAAGCCCGGCATGCCTTACTAAAATGCTCGATAGAGAATCAATATCAAACCCGAACTATTTAAAAGTTCGCGCGCTTAATACTTATCAAAATAACACAAAGTATCTACCTATGCCACATTACTACACATCGCGATTGTCCGCGCGCAGAGTTTCGCATTTGCAGCATCTACATATAGCTATCTCGCTTACACGTACGGGCTTTTGCCGGGCTTTCAAATACTATTTCTGTCACTTTCGCACTTATAGCCATGTGCCGTATAACGAGTAAGTACCTTGTGCGTCTACAAATCGATCAGTATGGAAGATTTAAGCCGTGCATGCCTATGAAGTTGCACGCGTGTCACCTTGCCAACTCTGCAGTGTTGCCGCTTTAGCGACGTTGTGAGATCTTGGAGATTTTTAACGAGTTTGAAGACTTTTTTTAAGATTTAGCAACAATAAATACTAGCGACTTTTTAAAATAACGAAATTAAATATTCAAGCAATATCTTAAAAATAAAAAAATTGCGACATCTTGCTAGATTTTTCATATACCTGGCGACTTTTTTTGCCTAAATGACAACACTGCAACTCTGCGTAAGTAGATCTTGACACCCGAGTGCAACTCACTTCAGTTTCATTTGCTTGAGTGGGAAAAGTTTTGTTCTTAGAGTTTTTTGTGTGTTTTCTAAGATTTTCTCAGTGATACAATTGTTTTGGTGACTTACCTACGACAATGGAGGTAATTGTACCTTGTGAGGATTTAAAATGTGTTCAAGTTTTGCTTGGCGAAGATAAGGTAAAATCTTTAAACTTTGCTCAGAAAAAACAGTTAATTTTTTCATTAAAACCGACGCCTAATCTGTGTATTTCTCAGACTAGTAAATCGCATAAACGAAAATTTAATAGATCAGTGTATAAAACTAGTTGGATTGTTGGCTGTTCGCACACTAATAAGTTGTATTGCTGGTGCTGCATATTTTTTTCGAATGAAGATTCCGTTTGGAATACATCTGGTTATAATGATTTAAATAACATATCTGGCGCCATTAAAAGGCACGCAAATTCACATAAACACCTGTGTGCAATGGTTTCTTTCGGTAATTTTGGTAAACAACGAATTGAGACATCTATATCACGCCAGTTGTCTGAGGAAATTTCAAAACATAACACGCGCGTTGAAAACAACCGTAGTGTATTTCAAAGATTAGTCGATATTGTTTGTCATTTAGCACAACAGGAACTTCCTTTAAGAGGACATGATGAGTCCAAAACTTCATTAAATAAAGGCAATTTTTTAGAACTGGTCTCGTTAATTTCAAAATACGATGTCGTTTTAGAAAAGCATATGCAGCATCAGGAAAGTGACAAACCGGGCCCGAGTTATTTATCTAACAAAATTCAAAACGATATTATTCATTCCGTAGCCGATGTGATGCAAACTTGCATCGATTACGAAGTTAGGCAAACAAAATTTGTTTCTATTATTATTGACGAAACCCCCGATGTTAGTCATAGAGAACAACTGTGCTTGATTCTCAGATATTATTATAAAAATAAAATTCATGACCGTTTTTTGGGCTTTCTTAATGTGTCGGAAAGTCGCACAGCAGACTCACTCTCTAATATTATTTTAGAATTATTGAATAGACATGATTGCATCGCAAAATTAGTAGCGCAAAGCTATGACGGTGCTAGTGTAATGTCCGGTGTAAGAAATGGAGTGCAACAAAAAGTTAAAGATGTTTGTCCACAAGCAATTTACATTTGGTGTAATGCACATATTTTGGCCTTAGTGTTGTCTAAATCATGCAATAGAATTCAGGAGGTTAGTTTATTTTTTTCAGCCCTTCAGGCTTTGTGTAATTTTTTTAGTAATAGTACAAAACGAGCTGCTTTTTACGATACTCATTGCAGCAAAAAATTACCTAATGCTCCCGCAACTCGTTGGACATACATGTCGCGGGTTGTAAACACGGTTTTTGAACAAAAAAGTAAACTTATTGAGTTGTTTTCTGATCTGTGCGACAATCCACAAAACTGGGACGGGGATACGAATTTAGCTGCGGAGAATTTTGAAAACACTTTGCGATCTTTTAATTTCAATTTTTTTCTTTTTATTTTTCATCGGATATTTGAAAAAACTGACTGCTTGTACAATATTCTACAAAAATCACAAGTTGATGTCGGTTATTGTATTAATAAAATAAAGGAATTTCAGGCATGGTTACGTGCTGAATTTCAATCCGAATTTGATCAAATTTATGAGAATACGTTGCAAAATAACTCGGCTCCTCGTTTGAGACGCAACGTACGCTGTGCAAAAACGGAATACAGACGACTTTTTGTAGAAGTAATTGATAACATTAATACCGAAATTACTGACCGATATTCTGAAATTTATAAATTAAAGTTTTTCCAACTGCTCAACAACAAAAAATTTGACAATTATCACTCACATTTTCCTACAGAGGAATTAGATTCATTATTTGACATTTATGCAAACTATTTCGACAAACAAACATTAAAAAGCCAATTGATTTGCTTGTATTCTAGTCCTGATCTGAAAGATCTTGATGTTTTCGAATTAATTGACTTCATTCATGAGAATAACCTCGAAGATGCCTTTCCCGAGCTGTTAAAGTTAGCGTATCTTGTTGTAACTATTCCGGCTACAAGTTCTTCCGCGGAACGTGCTTTTTCGTCTCTTAAACGTATCCATACCTATCTGAGAAATACACAAGGTCAAGAGCGTCTTTCCGAATTATCAATGATAGCTATTGAAAAACAGTTGTTGGTAGAATTAAAACGATCACCAACATTTTACTCTGATGTAATTAAATCGTTTCTTAAGAAAGATAGACGATTCCAATTAGAATATAAATAATTTATTTAAATTCCTTATTCCATTCTATCTAGCTATTTTTTAGCTTTCGTATTGTAACTTTCTGTTTTGTTTTTTTTTTTGTCTTTAACCTGTTAGTCCTGTTACGAAGTAAGCAACTAGGTACTTACCATAACTTTGTTCCCTCAAGCAATGAAGCAACCCAAACGGCTTTTTTCAAAGCCACCGGAGGTATGCAATTGCTGATATGTTTATTATATCCAATCTAGCACTAGCATGCCTTCTGTGAGCTTTGGTTACCTCATTCACCGCACGACAAGCAAGAGTGAAATTGAAGAAAGAAGAGGAAAGAAGATGGATGAATTCACTTTTAATTTATTGTACCTACCTAACCAGTAGTTTATGAGAAAATTGCGATGATACATACGTAGGTACCTACATACTCAGTCGAAAACTGAACTTTCTTTTTTTGAAATCGGTTAAAATTTTATTGGGCTTGCCTTATTTTGAAACCCTAGGCACGCCACTGCAGGTATGATGAGTGACCATCTTGTCATCAACCCACGGCCCGACATCAGCTAAGTATTAGCGCTTATTATAATACGACATGATTTAAAGAAATACCTATTGATGTTAAAACATTAATTTCAAGTATTTTTATTACGGAAGAATGACTTAGACGTAGGTCAGTAATTCTTCCGTTTCCATTTTATTTACTTAAAATTACAATATACGTTTTGAGAGAACTCTTGTCTACGTTCAATCAAAAGACATCTAGTAGCGCCTGAAGGCCGCGCCTGCAGCGATGGCTCACACGTCATTACGCGCATGACATCAGCAAATGCCCGACTTAGTTACTGGTTCACCATCAAGTTGTCAACGGTAGCAAGCACAGCAGCATCGGTTTGCGCGGGCAATGTCACCAGATGAGGACTAAACTACGTCGTAGAAGGTTCCCAGCTGATATGATTCCTGATGACGCTGGCGGGCGGGTGGCGGTGCTGCGGAGAGCGGCGAGGGGGGCGCGGGCGCGCGGCGGGTCGGTTTTTGCGCGCGTGATATATGGGCCGGTCTGGGCCGGTCGGACCGGCCGGCGGCCGCGCGCCTCGCTCCTAGTCTCACAAAAAGTTAACTCTATGAACCGCTTCTGCTTCACATGCGTGTGACGATTTTTACTTTCGAGATGATCGTACTCGGATGCATTGACACCGCAACATAAAAACTATGAGAAGCGAAGCTGACAAACCAGCTGACGTCCGCGCCGCGCGACGTGGCGGCCGCGGAATACCTGCCTGCGACACAGCCGCCCGAGGCACGAGCTGCCGCTGAGCTGCTGCGCCGGCACTCTACTGTGCTCTAAATTCTAAATATTTTCAAATCGAGAGTGTAATAGTACCAGTGGCATGGTAAGAGTTATATTATAGGCATTTTTTTTTTTGGGACAACTCACACACGTCTATCTGATCCCAAGCTAAGCAGAGCTTATTTATGTAGTCGGCTTTTAGGATTCATTCTTCCAATTACGTGTAACGTCACCCTTTAGCAAAACTTGATTTTAGACTTCAGTGACTGGAATACGGCCCATGTTAAAGTACCGTAGGTTAGGATGGGATTTAACAAAATTACACATAAGGGTTAAGTCTTCCTGAAACCCTGGCAAGTGTGTATCACCTCGAGCACAGAGTAGCATTCCGTATTATAACGATAATAATTAATAAACATTAACTACTGAAAGGTCGTAAACTATGAAAGCCCCGAAATAACTCTGACGTAAAGATTACGATTGAAGAACAAACTAGTAGAAAACATATTATGTTCTACGCGACGTAACAGTATTTTGTTGTGTGATATTATGAATATGATGAAACTACAAACTAAACCGACTTGATCCATAACTCGTGTAGTGAGACCCGGTTCGCCGAATTTCATGATCCTAGCAAAACGTCAACGGAAGATGACGATAGCCGCGGCACAGACAGGGCCGCTGCTAGCTGTTTGATCGCCCGCGTGCAATACCGATTATACCGCCCTTTTTTTTTTTGAATGGGATATCATGAGTGGAAGGGAGTGTCAGACTCTTACTGACTCAAACCCACCCGTGATCCTTCTTGTGCCCTTTGCGTTCCAGGGCCGCGGTGACTCTTTCGAACAAATTCCGCAACCCTAGCAGGCACTGACCCTATGGGGCCCCGTCTGCGTTGCTGACGGCTCTTTGAGGCGCGCGTGGAACACGACGCGCCGTCGACTCGGCCTGGTTGCTATCGGACGGCGAGCCACCCATAGCTCGCCATCCGCAGGCCCGCGCCTATGGTGGCTAGGAATCTCCCTGCGTTTCCCGACGCCCGGGGCGTCTTCTTCTGTTTCGGCATAAGGTTTCCCTCTTCCTCACGCGGTCCGCCTCCTTCTTCGCTAACATTACTGCTTCGCAGAAAGAGGTGACCCCTCCTCGCTTTGGACCATGTATTGAAACTGAGCCGGAAGCGAGAGGTCGCCGATCGCCTTGACGAGGACACAGCGTTGCTCCGTCCAAGCAGGGCAGACCTCCACCGTATGTTCCCTCATGTCCTCCAGGCGATCACGCGGCCGAGTCCACCCATCCCATGGATGTCCTCCCATGGATTCCAAAACAGGTACCTCCCGAAACACCCGTGTCCGGTGAGTACCGGTGCTAGGAACGCCGTGGCTCCTCTCCAACTACTCCTCAAAGAGGGGACTTATCGCCACAAATGTGGCATGCTCAACAAGTACCTACCTAACCTACCAACTGAGAAATAAGCTCAGAGTTTTCATAGAATACGACTATGGATACTTGTATCGAATTTGAGTCCAAACGGTGGCGGGTGGTTCCTGCGGTACCTGCTGACGGATAAGATAGCGCCTTCGGTTTTTTTTTCAATGCGATGATACTTCTTATGCTGTAGTTGGGGTTGCTATTATATTACGACTATGACTTTGAATATTACGTAATGAGTCGCTCGATTTGCCGCCCCCTTGGACGTGCCGCCCGTGTGCAGTGCACGCCTTGCACGCCCGCTTACGGCGGGCCTGGGCACAGATAATATAATACTACAGGCCGCGGTTATAATATTATGTATTGTCTTTGCGCGGCATTTAGCGCGAGAGTAAGATGGCGCTATATGCAAGATCGATATCACCAGCCTTTGTTCTTACTTGGCTAAGAAATATTTAACCGCCATGATCCCAGAGACCAGTTCGGAGAAGGCATGATGGCTTAGGAAGAGTGGAGCTGGTAGTGCGGTGGTACTGACCCGATCGTACTGGAAGTGCGGCGCGTGGTGGAAGGAGCGCGCCGCCCCGCGCCCGTACAGGTAGGGGTAGTAGGCGCCGTACATCACCTCGGGGACGCTCACCGCCATGCCGCCGGCCGGCCGCGCGCGCGCGCCATGCCGCCGCGCCGCCGCGCCGCCTGCGCTGTCACCTGCGCACAAAGCCGCCGTACACAAATATGAACTGGGAGGGGGGAAACACTAGGGTACTTTAGAACTAAGCACGACATCATTGTCATACAATTAAACTGCCCAATCACGATTGCTGCTTCTGATTGCTAGAGGATCCCCAGCAGCTCACCTGCTAACATTGTACTACGCTGATATAACCAAGTAATGATATTTAACTTTTAAGCTATACCTGTGAAATCGCCATTTTAGGTAAGTTCTAAAATAAATTTTGCGAACTAAAGTTATTTTTAGCGCCTACCTACATACAGTCATATGATAAACGCCATTACAATGAGGTTTCCAAGAAGAACCTCTCCTACTAACATAACTATCGCTGCCCACAAATCCGTTGCGAAATGCAAACGTGTCTAAAGGTTTGGTTCGTGCAGAACAGCCATAACATACACAAATAAAGAGTCAAGGTCGAATCTTTGTCACTCTCTTAATAGTTCGTCCACTCACATTAAATGATCTAGACAGGAAAGGAATGGTGCACAATTTTTTTGTAACTTACGTAATATCCATAAGAAATACACCACTTGAAACGCTTTTCAATTAGAACCTTTGCTGCCAATTCAACTACTGTTGTAAGAAAAACTAACGATGTGTCCGGCGACAGAGCCGCCATCTATTCCGCACGCGACGAACTAACATCCTGCACAGCGGTATCAGTTTCCGGGCGGTGAGAACATGTGCAGCAGGCCGAATATCGACTGTCGCCTGCCGGCTAGTTGCCGCCGGACAACCCGGACACCGGCCACACGATCCTCCCTTTGCTTTGAACGTTTACGGGACTTTACTCTCTGATATGACCTTGTGTCTAACCAAGCCGCCATATAAAATATCTGAACTCTATTGAGGCGAGCCGAACGTTCAGCCAGCCTGCTTAACGTTTGGCTTGACAGAGCTGACTAAACCGTTGCTTCCCAAACGGCATCTCGGAGACCAATATTTTAAAGCATCCATAATAACTCGCTGATCCGGAAGGAACGGAATTCCTTAACGACAAACAGCATGAATGTCATGCTGTTTGTCGTTAAGGAATTCCGTTGTGTCAGTTGTTCGTCACTCGTAGTCCGCCTGGGGCAGTCCAGACCGTCGTTATATTTCTATATCTACATAACTTAGGAACTGTAATAATTTCACAAATTTACACTCTACATTTTCTACCTGATTTGGTTGGGCAGTCCATAAAGATCAAGGCCCAATGCAAAACGCAAAGAATAAAAGGATATTCATTGGAGCTACATCATCATTACATTAATTTATTATTTCGTTGGGTTACTGAGCCCAATCATCTAAATGGTTAATAAACGAAGAAGTTACAATATTGTCCACACCTGCTCCCCCTTAAGCGCAAACAAGCGGGATGTTATGTTATAAAATTCGGTATATACTACTGCATAATAAAGAACATAATTCTATTCCGGACTACGTCCGTTGGATTTAAAAAATATATTAGACGCGTATTTTTTGCCTGCATTCTCTGATCCAGGGGTAGCTGGAATCCAGTTGACACTTGATTTCACACACAAATTGAGAACATTTTCTAAAACGATTTTTTTACGCCTCAGAAGATTTGGATAAGCTCCTGGCTAATTATAGTATAATTGGCCAGGATAATAATTGGTTTTGTGTAAAAAACCTGGATTTACTTACAATGCTACTTAATAATATTAGTCAGTAATACCAGGGCGTTATGGCCTGCCTTGAGGAACTGGCATGGCTCAAATGACATATTTGTACGCAAAATATGTACGTGATTGTGATTGGTCGTGGAGTTGCGGACACCAGCCTGACTCATATCGGCCTAATATTTTTTCTCAAGTATTCTTTGTAAGTTCTAACGTAGTTATAGGTAATAGAAACCTAAATAGATATTAAACATCACTAGTAACTGATTACCACCTGCGCTAAGATCAGTTGACGGAGCCCCTCCTAGCGGGACTCCTATTTCGGGTGGTTTAACTAACCTAACCTATCCGAGACAGGGTACTCTTGAGTCGGGGTGTTAGCCCTATTGGCCATTTTTATATATTAAACGTTAGACCAAATGATTTTTTACGTGTTGCGACCTACAAGACCTCAACAAACCATTTACTGGGTGACTATTTATACCTACTTGGTAAGACTGGTGTCAGATTTTCTGGCTTTGACAATCCGTAACAACTGCCGAATATCTAAAAATGACAGCCGGGACCAATGGCTTAGCGTGCTTTCCGAGGTACGCAGAAGTCACAAATGGTCACCCATCCACAGATTAACCTCGGCAAGTGTTGCTTACCCTTGAAGGTCGACCCGTACGACTGTTATTCTTTAGCCACGAATGCCGTATATGTACATACCTACCAAGTATTATTTTAAAGACACTAAACCATGATTATTACGGCTAAATCTGCTGGTTCGCCGTCGGCGTGCAAGTTTTAAGACCTGGCAATCCTATACGTTGAAGCTTATAAGTTGTGACTTAGTCAGCCAAGCAAGTATTATGTGCAATAAGAGACATGGGCGAACGTCATTCAAATGACATCATATATCGCCATCTCACTATTGAGTTGATCTGTTAAACGAACGTCATTCAAATGACATCATAACGCCATCTCACTATTGAGTTGATCTGTTAAACGAACGTCATTCAAATGACATCATAACGCCATCTCACTATTGAGTTGATCTGTTAAAATTATACGTGGTTCGGACGATATAACGATAAGATAATAAAATATTACTTTACTTTTCCTTTACAACGTATTAAAAGTTTCACAAATAACACTAAATTTTGGTGTATTTCCAGGCATTCGAAATAAAATAGTAGGTAATGGTACTAAACGATTAC
This sequence comes from Hecatera dysodea, assembly GCA_905332915.2. Classification (NCBI taxonomy): domain Eukaryota; kingdom Metazoa; phylum Arthropoda; class Insecta; order Lepidoptera; family Noctuidae; genus Hecatera; species Hecatera dysodea. Next base: position 23,385,681 of record HG995291.1, read on the forward strand.
TATTATATTTCAATAGATGGCGTTGCGTGTATGTGCTTCACGTAATGAAAATTAATTTCTTCTTGAACACTCTAAATTCATCTTTTGATAGAGTGCAGCGATTGCGATGAAACAAAAATTAAGTTATTCTTCCAGTTACACACAATTTTAATGTATAAAAGTTTTCCATATTACTTTTGTACTTTCGACGTGACGCGTGCACATCCAAACAGACAAAAAAAATTAAATGCTAGAAATGGGTTCTCTTAGTTATTCTTTGACTCACTGGCTATTTTTTTTACAAAACGACTTTTCTACAGATTTATTATGTGTATTGGTTGTATGTGTGTTTGTGGTACAATTTGTACCTCTCTATTAAAATAAATGCCTGACATGCTGCTGCTGAATTTTTAAATCCATTCACACAAAAAAACCAGCCAAGTGCGTATCGGACCACGCATAGTGAAGGGTTTCGTAGGTCACTGATAAAATCTCAAATCTCTAAAAGTAATAAGCTGTGATATTCAAACCAATTTTCGTTGGAATTGTCTGTGGAGTTCTATTTGCTCAATTTTTTTTTAGAGATTTCAACTTCATACAACGTTTAAAAGTTGGAGGGACACATTTTTTACGAATTCGGAAGCACATATCGCAAAAACTATTGTCTTAAATAACAAAACTTTTTTAGAAACCTGTATTTCATTTTGAAAGAGCTATCCACACGACTATGTTTGTTGGAATTTATGTTTTCATCCCTCAGTTACATGTATGGAGTGCCACCCCTAAAATTATTTCTTTTCCATAATATTACAGCATTATTAAAAAGCGGTTAACAGGTTGCACCTACCTACCAATTATCATTATATTATGTAGCTTTAATAGTCTTCGGGTAAAACGGCTGTGACATACAGACGGACAGAAAGACAGACATGACGAATACATAAGGGTTCCGTTTTTTGCCATTTGGCTACGGAACCCTAAAAATGGGCATCAACCGACGACTGTGTACTGAATACGGAAACGAAGAAATTGTACTTTGTGTTTGGTTAGCTAAAATATTAGCTACAGTTAAAAATATCTATATTCCTGCCTAGCACCGCCACCTAGTAGCGACAAGGGGACAGCATATCCCGGGGTGCGGGGGTGCTAAGGAGTGGACAGGTAAACCACGCCACCACGGCTATCGAGCCATCAGGGAGTAGCTACTGTCAACATCCCCCTACCAGCAACCTAACGGTCTAACGGAGTGTATGTATACCTACCCACCCTTCTCGCGAGCAGTATTTCTTGACAAAAATTGTTATATTAAATATTTTTATCATATTGAATATTTTTATTAATTATTATCATAATCAGATTTGACTTTTTTCTTTAGTACCATATGTCGTGAAAACCTTAAAACGAAAACTACATCAAATATTTAGGTTTTATTATAGCTAGCAGCTTTAGTTAAAATATCTTGCACTTCTCACACTCCTGATCGAGGAGTCAGGGAATTTAAAATTGACCTTCTTACACTTTTGTTATGCCTTTAGCGTTCTTAGCCTTCAAGAGAATTTTGTAGGTAGCTGAGTAAAACGGCTGTTACACATACGGACGGACAGACAGACATGACGAATCCATAAGGGTTCCACTTATATATAGTATGAATAATAGTATATGCATATATGGCGCTAAATAGGAAAGCGAGATCTGCAATTTTCTTTCGCTCTTGTAGAGCCTTTTACCCCGACTCGTACAGTTAGGAAGAAAGGTACCTATTTGAGCGATATTCAGTGTATCTTAAACATTTATTTTGAATGCTTTCAAGGCGATTTATATGAATCGCAGGGAAATGAGGATATCAGGGATTTCACGAAATCCCGGTAGATGTCGAATATTCTTGTTTATTATATTACGTCTTTTTACTAAAACTATCTAGTGATATGACAAAACACCAATTTATCGTCAGTGAAATGTCGTTTCACTAAACTAAATCTAGTAAAATGTCAGAAAAGTACTGCCGAGTAATAAAATTGTTAGTTACCCCGAAACTCAATTCTAAAAGCAAATAATATTTGCTTCACTGAATCTGTGAATGTTATATTATAACATTCACAGATTCAGTGCCACAAATTGAACTGTCGAGAGTTAGCTGGAAGAATTTCTACATATGGAGGGCAAGGCTTTAAAAAATGTAATGTGAACAATCAAAGATCCAATGCAAAACCAAAAGATAAATGTTTTGTGTAATCCAAGGTGCCACAAATCACTGCCTTCTATTTTCCATCAGGATTTAGTCGTCGCATCGCATATTTTTAGAAGTCTATTTTTTTATTAATACTTCTTAGACTTTTTTTTGTACCTAATGAACGAATCCACGTAATAGAAAAAGGTATAATACCTGATATCATTGTCAGCATATTGTTCAGTTGATTACAACTTTACTTTCTAACTAGCTGACCCGCGCAACTACGTCTGCGTCACATAAGCGAGAAAAAAACCGTTTTTGTAACATTTTTCATTGATGCTCCGCTCTTATGTATCGTAGCGTGATATTACGTAGCCTATCCCAGCCTTCCTCAATAAAAGAGCTATCCAACACTAAAATAATTTTAAAACTCAACCGAGCAATCCTGTGGGGGCCTCAAATGAATTTAAGGCCCCAGATCAACCGTATAGCCGTACCCATACCGGCGCGGCGAGATTTGGAAGTTTTATTTCATCTATATCTTGTGTGTTTATAAACCGATTTCTATATTTTTTTTATAAAATATATTTTAAGGTGGACTTTTTGAATATGGGAGGTTGATAAAGATATATCTATGTGAAATACAATATATTTATGTATTTAATAATACACTTTGAAGAAATGCCTTATAATACGATTAAACACTTTATTGTGGCTAATTTATAAAAGATAGATATAGGACTTTTTTGTAGATCTTTTGAAGACCATCATCTTTGTAATATAGGGTAAATATGCCATACGTCGCCCCCCCCCCCCCCCCCAAACATCGGCCGTCTTGATATTTTCAGCTTGCATTCATTGAAAAGGTAATTAAGTGACAATTGCGCTACTCAAAATGCAACCTTAGTTCATACTCTATACGTACAAACCGAAACTATACGATTAAGTCCCTCATTCTTCGCACACAGAGCGTAAGTAGCGATGGCACCGTTGAAGCGACAAGTTTGTAGTTAAAGTAGCTAACTTATTGTGAATACCCACACTACGGGGATTGATATTACAATGGTAAGACACTTCTTTTTATTGTTTTAAGCTTTGTTATCACTAAAACGTTATTTTTACTATATTTTGAGATAGCTTTTTACACGTTTTGATTAATGGTTTAAGAGAAAAATAGGGGGCCGGCATTACAATACCAGTTTTGTCTAAAAACCGGATACTCGGCCGTGGCCGACTTTAAAGCTAATTCAGTCAGTTTTATATATTCCAATTCTACCAAATCCAGTGACTTAATAGGAGAATTTGTAAAGCTTATGGGCAAATATATCTATTTTTCGTTTAACCGCCAAATACCGGCCGGGGTGATGTCAATTGAATCTCGAGAAATAAGTTACATGAAACAGGGGCCGACTTTAGAAATATTAAAGATCGTAAAGTCGGCTAGCTTCGAATTCGAGCGCCACTATACAGGCTGATTTTGATTTTTTTCTTTAAGTGTGTGGGAAGTAATTTTTAATTTAATTATCAAACTTATTTTCTCGAAATTGATTACCTACGTATTATTATATTTTTTTAATATTATAAACGGGTTAAGTTTGGATGGAGGAGTTGACAATATTGAAAACATATTTATGATAGCTAAATATGGTTCGGGAATTCGGAATACAAATTACTCTTTGGAACTTGCTGTAAATTAAATCCATGTTAATTAGCTTAAAAAATATAAAGCGTTAGGTGTGGATCTTTAGCTGATTTATTAACCTGCGTCCAGTTTTAAAACTGGACGCTCTTCGGTTTTAAGCCCATCTGAAGAAGAAACATTGGTTTAATGGCTGATACAGCTTGCCAAGTGCAGTTTCCCGAGAAAGATCTGCGAGAAGATGTTCGTTTTTAAATATTGATGATAATTTTTATTTAATTTTATTGTAATTTTTAACTTTGTTATAATTATATTGTTGAAGTAAAACAAATATGAATGTAAACTTAGTGTGATATTATACTCCTGCCAAAATAATATTTTTTACTGTCTTAATTTAAAACACCCTATACCCGGCCGATATTTGGGAAAAACGCGACCGACCATGGGCCGTAAACGGCCGACTTTAGGGTTTTTTCGTCCTCGACACATTAAAACCTTAAAACTTTTTTATTTTAGTAGAAAAGTCAACTTTATGCTTATAATCATGAAATAGATTTATCAACTTGTCTGAAAACCACATCACAAGCTATCCCTTCGTTGCCAACTAATGGAGCCAGAGCAATGAAGTTAGAAAATCCGTAAGGGGGCCGACATTCAGCGTATTTACCCTACATATGTACTTTTGGTGTATGGTTAACGTACGCGATGATAAGAGCTCGAAAGCGCATTTTCATCCGACTTGCTTCAAATTTATCATCACTGCTCAGCTCCTATGTGTCTTAGCGTTATGTTATATAGCCTATAACCTGCCCAGGAGTATGGACTACAATCGTACCAAGTTTGGTTAAAATCCCTTCAGCAGTTTTTGACCCATGCGTGCACATACAGACAGACAGACAAAAAATTTACTGATTGTATTTTTGGCATCTGTATCGATCACCAGTCATCCTCCAATATTAATTTTGAATATATATTTAACCTCCTGGGTCCCGGTGGAACCATTTGGATATACATAATTGACCTCTCTATAGTTTTATTATAAGTATAGAGTATAGATAAAAATACATCAGCTAATTTGTAATTTTGTTTAATTACTTTATTCATCAACCGTATACTTCATTTCACTACATTTAGTTTAGTGAGATGACATATAATTTTCAGTCTTGGTTTGTCTATTAATATATGAATGGCTAAAAGCATTTCGAACCTATCCGAGATGAGGAGCAAAAATGTTATATTACTTCCCTGCATCTGTGCATCAGTCAGCAAAGTTACTACCTAGGTACTTTCTTTTCACCTAAAAGAGTGGCAGCCGTATTAAAAATATTACCAATAATTTTTATATTGCACTAGCAGGTCCCTGCAGTTTCACCCGCGTAGTTCTACAAGGACACAATGTATGTAGTTTTATGTTACTCGCTGATATTGTAGCTTTACATCGGTGAAAAAATTGTTAAAATCGGTCCCGTAGCTTCGGAGGTTATTCGGTGCAAACAAACAAAGCAACTAAGTGACAAAAAGTGTAAATTATGTTCCGACAATATCCCACACATCACTACGCTGGCCGGGGCCTGGCGCTCAGGGCTCAGGCCAAACACAATATAATTCTCTATGGCTCAGGCCCACCCGACGAAGCAGTGATTGAAGCAACGTAACATTTCGAGTACCGATTCGTTTATTTATCTAAGTACCTATGGCGAAAATAGTTGTTTGTTACACAATCAAAAGCCCACCCTATGCCATTGCAGACTGTTGTACCTTTGTTTATATTTTGTTCTCTTTTTTGTACAACCTCTTATTGCGGGTAAAATATGTTTAAATAAACGAAGACTTAAAATTGTAGTTTCGTTTTGAAGGGAAACCACCCGAACCCTGTTACTGGCCGTCCGTCTGTCAGCGGACTGTATCTCAAGAACCGTGACGGATTACACTTGATTGTGTCTTGTGCCTACAAGAAGCATATCCAAACAAGTGTGTTTTGAAGCAGCCTGATGCAGTTGCAGCTATCAAATCTGTGATTGTACTAACATGCCATCAACTGCAGCTCTATACTTGAACATGACTTGTTTGGAACTCCACGATCAATTATACTTATTACATTAATCGAATGAAAATCAGTCGAATGCTTTAGCATTCGACTGATTTTGACAGGAGCGACTTGTTTTATTTTCACTAGATAACCGAACCGCGTCGAGCTCAAGCGCTATACATCGTGCTATCAGTGTGCTCCACAGAACAATAAAACCTCTTTTATCTGTTCTGTGGTGTACTCACACGTGTATGAGATTGTTTCAGAGCTTATACCTTTAACCTTTTCTCTAATGTCGTTGTAATATTAAGATAGAAATTATCAAATATATTATATCAAACTATAACTTATGGGTCCAAATAAGTTAAACTATTTGTATGTTCACCTTTAAGAAAAAAAAACCTTTGTAAAATGAATTATCTAAATATATATAACTCAAAAGGGACTGACTGACTGACATAGTGATCTATCAACGCACAGCCCAAACCACTGAATGGATCGGGCTGAAATTTGGCATGCAGGTAGATATTATGACGTAGGCATACGCTAAGAAAGGATTTTTGAAAATTCGTCCCCTAAGGGGGTGAAAAAGGGGTTAACATTTTGTATAGAACTCCACGCGAACGAAGGCGCGGGCATAAGCTAGTTCCAGAATAAAGACTGGACTAGGCAGCGCAGAAGCCGACCCCTAGTTCATAAGTGGGGTAGATAAAGTCGTGAATTTGTGAAACAAGATCTTCGGAAGCCGGTAATGATCCTATTATGAAAATTCTCATCGACAGAAAGCGATTATCGCTGTTGTACCGTAAACTGGTCGCAGTACCTACTAAACAACCAAAACTACGCAACCCTATACCTAGTGCGCGACGTGCGCGTGGCCCAACACGCACTTTGCCGGTTTTTTAAAGAACTGTTTGGTTTTTTACTTAATATATTTTTTTAGCTAACCTAAATAAAATCAGATTAAGTAATAAGGTATTAAGAATAGAAGGAAATTTGGGTCGCTTTCACCTGACTTGTCGTGAACAAAGGAATGGAATACCAGGTAAATTAGTAGACAAGTACTTAAGTTCCTACATAACATCCTTATAATATTCAACCACGGTCATTATATTCATGACTAGCAGCGCCTCGCGGTTTCACCCGCGTAGTTCCCGTTTCCGTGGGAATATGGGGATAAAATATATCCTATAGCCTTCCTCGATAAATGGGCTATCTAACACTGAAAGATTTTTTCAAATCGGACCAGTAGTTCCTGAGATTAGCGCGTTCAAACAAACAAACAAACAAACTCTTCAGCTTTATAATATTAGTATAGATTAATACAAACTTTCATCCCTTTCGACCACATTTGACCATAAAAACGGTTCTAGTGAGTTAATCTTAAAAGATAGACATATACTGTCGCGGACATTTTTTTAGATTATTTTAAGAGGAATAATTCTTTCCCACATATTTTTTTGGTATCTTGAACCGTTTTCGCAGCGCACGCAACGGAAGCCCTCAAAGATGAATAATTTTCCCCGTTTTTTCCACATTTTTCATTTTTTCTTCGCTCCTATTACTCGCAGCGTGATGTTTTATAGCCTAAAGCCTTCCTCGATAAAAGGTCTATTCAACCCAAAAAGAATTTTTAAATTCGAACCAGTAGTTCCTGAGATTAGCGCGTTCAAACAAACAAACAAACAAACAACCTCTTCGGTCAGTGTGTCATCTTAGTTCAGCTTTATAATATTAGTATAGATTTGCATAACCTTCTATTCTTTTTATTTAAGCACCTAACTTCTTGTATCCCATTCTAAATACTTGCTTGTAGCACTTGCAGTACATACCTACGACAAATGTAGAAGTCAATGAAGGGTCACTGTCCACACTCCGACACTTTTGTCCACTTACAAATCACTGTTTATTACGAACACAACATTTTAGCATGCAGTCAGTGCGGAAACTTTGACAAACTGATCAGCCCTCAGAGGCGGATCCTGATCCAGACGGGAGCACTAGCGACAGGCGCTGCGAGCGCTCCGAGCGCGCAGCGGCGGTCCGGGGCACAACACTAGCTGTAGCACAGCGGCACTCACTCGCGGCGGACGGCGCGGCGGAGCGGGCGCGGCGGTACGTGCAGGACAGCGCGGCGCGCATCACTGGCGCGAGCCCAGCGGCCGGCGCCCCCGGCGGCCGGCCTCCGGCGCCGCCCCGCGCGCGCGACTACCTGTCCGGAACGCCCACCGCCCACCGCCCACCGCCTGAGTTTTTATGACGCGCCCGTCCGACACAGAATTCTGTGAATCTATGTGACTTGTGTCCTGATTCTCCGTTTTTACTTGTCTAAATTTTCCAAGTCTATGTAACGTTAATATAGATTGACAGGGTAACCTATCTGCCAAGCACTTACATGATTAGTACAAGCACCTCGCGCCCGGTGCAGTGACATTTGGGAGAATTCAGGGTCCAAATGACAAAATGAAACAAGGGTTTCATTTCGTCAGTTGGATTTTAACGTTTCTTACATTGCAAGATCTTTCCCCCACCAGTTTGCTTGTTGGAAAGCGATTTCTAAGAGAAAAGTAAAATAATAATATGTAGATAGCAATAAAATAAACGTAACAAAAAGAAATTATAATTTAGCAGTTCCTGTAGCTCCGGTTTCAGTGATCCGTCATCTAATATCATCGGCCACTTAGGTGTAGGGGAAGGTTGCTATAAATGGACCACTTAACTTTACGACAAAATATCTTAAAAAATATAAGTGATAAAATGAAAGCAGTTTATTATTTTTATTTCGTAGGACCTTTATTTATAATAATCAAACGCACAAACAATTCGGGCTTACACTTTTTGGTATAATCGAAGAAAACTAAATCTTGGGCTGTTACCTTCTTTGGACCATGGGCACCTTCATTGAACCACCAGGTTGCCGTTAATGGACTTCGAGAAATTTGTTCTAGAGGTCCAATCAAGGTAACTTATTATAATTATCAATTATGATTTAATTATGGCATACGAGGAGAGACAAACAATACTCATACACTTAAGACAAGCAAACAAACTATAGTTATATGCTACTTAGTTACTAATTAAATTTTCCATTTGACACATTAAATGAGATCAACAGATCATAAAAATGAAGATATAATCAGACAGATACACAGATATAAAAATAAACATAATAGAACCTAAGGTCACTTGTAGTAACTGCAAAGATAACACACATTAAAAAATAAATCTTATAAAAAATGACAATCGTAATTTCATGCTAGTTTCATTCCAAGTATTTTCTTTTCTTCGGCAACATTCTGAAATTATAAATTTGTAATGATTTTTCAAGAGTTTTTTCCATACCTAATTAGTGAAATACTCGTAGCCTACTCCCATAATTAAGTATGACAAAAAAAACAAAAAAAGTTGCTATGATTGGACCGGTCCAACGTTGGAACTCTCTTGAGGTCCATTGATGGCAACAAGGTACTCGTTAAGAAAAAAAAATCTAAAATATACATGGACATGATTAGACGAAATTGAATAATACTCATGGAATCACAATTAAATTATCTAATATTTCATACCAGTGCACACAAACAAATATGAATAGAATGATACTTACATCAAATTGTTCCGAGTCAATTAATAAGATTTTGACCGCCGCAAACACAACCACACGCGTCACTCCTCGCCGCGTGCCGCAGCGTCACTGAGGTAAAAGGGGGGTGCAACTGAGCCGTCACGGACTCGTTTCGACTAGTTTGGGTGTTGCAAGCTTGGACAGTTTTGGAAATACCTTGGTGGTCCAATGAAAGAGCTAGTCCAACGATCGCAACTTTCCCCTAGGTAAGTAATTTACCTAAGCGTCAAAAACTTCTTTAAAAAAAATATGGGCATGCCTTACTTATACTCAGATACACGTACATAGGTAAACTCCAGCTCAGCTAGAAGTCCTACTCCAAAATGGGGACGAGACCCTCACTGAAAGTTTTACCCCCTTCGCTTTTACATCTATAAGTAGGTATACATACAAAGAAACTTCACACACTACTTACACCTTCTTTCGTGTTCTTGCTGTCAAAACGTAGATAACGCGCTTTTAAGTAAAAATTTGGGATATGGATATAATGTAGGGAACCTACCTATAAAATGGTTATATTTCTTAGACATATATTACATACTCATATACCTATATATTACATTATTTTGAACTTTTTACATCTTGTGACCCCCAGTAATAAAAGCATTTTTTTAGTCTAATAGGTGTTTTTAATTTTAGGTATGATACAGAATTTACTACGGCAATATAGTGTGGCGATATGACATGTTTATAGTACACCCTCATACCATGCAGCCCTCGGCACGGGCTCACGCTGGCCTCGGGGCATGCATGTAAGCAAACAAAATGCATTAATGCACATTCGTAACAAATGGAACGAACTTATTTTACCAAATCTAAGGTTCGCTGTGGACGTTATCAAGGACCACAGGCCTCATCAAGACAAATCAAACGAGTCCAAAGTCGATGCAGTTACGTCTTCTTATTACAGAGATCCTATGGCCACTTCCTAGCTCCATCATCAGACCTTTGATACCATCTAAGGTTAAAGTTCTCATCAAGACGAATCAAACGAGCCCAAACTCGATGTAGTTATGTCGTTTTATTACAGATATCCTATGGCCACCTTCCAACTCCATCATCAGACCCTGACACTATCTGAAGACAAAGTGCTCATCAAGGTGAATCAAACGAGCCCAAACTCGATGGGGTTATGTGGTTTTATTACGGAGTTCTTATGGCCACCTTCCAGCACCACATCAGATCAGCCCCACGTCGTCTTAATATTGCATTGTCACGCGATTTGCACATCTGCATTTCATGCTTGTGCAATATTCCAGCTCAATCGGAAACCGGAAAGTTGTTCAAATTTAATTTGCAAGATTCCATTACAGGCAACGGGGCAGGTGAAAGTAAATAAAAGCTTGTAATGTGGGAGACATTTGTTTTACCATTATATTTTATGAAGTTTGTTTTAGTTGTTTTACGGAATTAGTCAATCCTAGGAACCCAAGGTTGTCTTAATATTACTTAGGTACCTACCTGTACTACTAGTAGCGCCATGCGGTTTCATCCGCGTAGTTCCCGTTCCCGTGGGAATACGGGGATAAAGTATAATAATAATAATAATTTTATGCCACATACATGGCTCTTGAAGGTGTTGGAGCTGTACAAAAAAGATTCAACTCTGCGCACCTTCCTTGAGTCATGTATCAGGCAATGGAGAACGGTCCTTCGCTATCCAGGATCTCAAGTCTGCTATTACAATAGTCTCAGAATTGTCTATCATTGATCTCATAATGGTTCATTTTTACGCGCTTCTATCGGGCTCTCTATGGGTCCGATGTAGATTTCTCAGCGTCCGTAGCCTGGCTACGTTTTGGTGATCCCTTCGGAGAAACTGAAGGTTTCGTTTGTGCAATTATGGACGAAGTTATCCTGACGAATAACTGCCGGAGGCATATTATGAAGGATGGGACGGTTAACGTGTGTCGGGAATGCCATCGTCCGGGTGAGTCCATCAGACATATTATCTCTGGGTGTTCTCGTCTGGCTAACAGCGAGTTCTTGCACAGGCATACATAATAACCAAGTGGCCAGGATTATCCATCAGCAACTTGCATTGAAATACCAACTTGTGGATTCTGAGGTACGGTATTACCAGTAGATATGTGCGCGACCCAGTTCTCGAAAATGACCATGTCACATTGTAGGTACTGGGATCGGTCTATCATCACTGATAGGACTTTTGACGCCTATAAGCCTGACATAGTGGCGATTATAGCGCGCCGCACAATGATAATCGATGTAACCATCCCGCATGACGAGAACCTCGTGAAGACTGAGAAAGAGAAGCAAATCAAATATCTTGATTTAGCACACGAGGTTATCGACATGTGGAATGTGGACTCGGCTGTCATTATGCCGATTGTCGTTACGGCCAATGGCTTAGTGGCCAAAAGCTTCGACGACCTCCTAACGACGCTGGCGTTACACGGTTGGATAATTTTATTATACAGAACACTGTTCTGTTACAGAAGGCAGTACGCCTCGATACGGCGTGTATAGTGAGGATGTTTCTTTCTCTGGAGCCCTAACCACCGGTTGCTTGGACCTTGCTCCCGTCACCAGTGGTCTACTATTTTTTTATGTTCTTTAAGAAAGAGGTATTTAAAAATGTAATTTATATGTATTTAAGACTAAATAAACGAAAAAATTATTTATTTATTTCACAGACAGCAAATGATCCATAATATTAATAAAACAATTAGCTTAAACCTAGTGTTAATTCTTATATTATAATTATCTAATTGACTCCAGTTTCATCTTTTCCACAAAATGCCCAAAAAAGGGAGAAAAGACACTTTCCGCAACTTTTTTTAGAATGCTGTTGCCACAGGCCCGGGTTCTAGCCGCCAAAGATACTATCTTATCGTATAGCCTATGTCACCCGGGGATAGTGTAGCTTCCCAGCAGTGAAAGAAATTTTCAAATCAGTTCGGTAGTTATAAGTTTGACGTGTCTGTCTGTGGCATCGTAGCTCGCGAACGGCTGAAGCGATTTCAATTTAGTTTTTTTTTTAATGAAAAGTGAGTTACGGGCAAGTGTTCTTAGCCATGTTTGATGAAAATCGGTTGACTCGTTCTCGTTTAAAAGTTGTGGGGGGTGAAAGCGGGGAAGAATAAATGAATGTCTGCAAATATACTCGAGTGGGGTCTCAAATGAAAGCGCACTGAGAGAGAATATTGATGATGACTTTAATCGAGAGTGTTCTTACAAGTATGTCTATGTACCGATAAGAAGTATAAAATTAAAAAATTAATTTAAAAAAAAAACCCCGGACACAATAGCCTAAGTTCCCTTTAAAAACGTAAAAAATAATAAAGAGAAACTCAATCTTAAAGTACCTAAGCATGTATAAATTTTTTTATTGTGTATTATGTAAAAAAAATCTAAAAAAGAAAAAAGAAAATTCGTCGCGATGGAAGACCGCGCTGCTTAGTTAGGTACCTAATAGACTATTTATTTTGTAATTAAATTGTTAGGTTTGGAGCGGGCCCCCAATAAGTCCCCATTGCGACGTATTGTTTTTAGAATTATTGTTAGGATTTTACCTTTGCAGTAGCGCAGTAGTTCAGATAGGATGAAAATGAATAACGTAAACTTTTATGTAAATAGCGATGTTTAATAGGAGAAGGGCTTGATGATAAAACACCAAGAGTTTGGAAATTAAATAGGAGCCTATATGGCTTAAAGCAGGCTCCTCGCTGCTGGAACTCATGCTTTGAACAGATACTTCTTGATCTCAACTTCAAGCAGTGTGGTGCGGATTGCTGTCTCTATACAAAACAAGTCGGAGACAAAAAGATCCTGCTCACCCTGTATGTTGATGATGGACTAGTCGCAGCGTCGGATCAAAAATTGGCAGAAAATTTTCTAAATGACTTAAAGAAGAGGCTGAAGATCACCACCAAGCCAGCTTCCTACTACTTGGGATTGGAGATCCATCAAGAAAAGGACATGGTCTCAATCAACCAAACCGCGTACACCAAAAAGTTACTTGAAAGGTTCCATATGGCCGATTGCAATCCAGTAGCAACGCCTATGGATAGAAACAATGGAGATGCTACTACATCAGAGGAGAGCATTGAATCAGGGAAAGTCAGCTTCCCATACAGAGAAGCTGTAGGGGCGCTAATGTATCTTATGACTGGCACCCGACCAGATATTGCCTATGCGGTTGGTGAAGTCTCAAGAAAGCTCGAGCACCCGACACAGGCAGATTGGCTGAAAGTAAAGCGTATCTTTCGGTACCTCAAAGGCACTTTGAGCCTCGGCATTCGATATCAGGCTAACTGGATGTGCTGCATCGAAGGTTACAGCGACGCAGATCATGCAAATGACCGGACGGTCCACCACAGGTGTCGCGTGCCTGTTTGCCGGAGGGATCGTCTCGTGGTTGAGTCAGAGACAACCTTCAGTTGCAATCTCAACCACAGAAGCTGAAATCGTCGCGGCAAGCGAGGCTGCTAAAGAGCTGATATGACTGCAGAGAATTTATGACTGTCTAACCAAGCTGGATGGCATACCAACTCTGCATGTTGACAATGAAGCTGCAGTCAAACTTGCCCACAATCCAGAATTTCACAAAAGAACTTAACACATATGTGTGAGACATTTCTTTGTCCGGGAAATGGTGACAGAAGGAAGACTGATTGTGAAGAGAATCGACACGGCGAATCAGCTTGCAGACATAATGACAAAAGCTGTCCCAAAACCAACACTCGGCAAAATGTGCAATGGATTGGGGCTGCATAGTGCATAATATTTTCCAGCACTGGGGGAAAGTGTTAAGGTTGCATAGCACCTGTCAGTATACAAGCACTGGCAGGCAAATATTATCTTTTCTATGTTGCTATGACACCATCAAAATTTATTATTTACTTGTCTCTATCAAACATCGCTATTTACATAAAAGTTTACGTTATTCATTTTCATCCTATCTGAACTACTGCGCTACTGGCTGGTACTGCAAAAGGTGAAATCCTAACATGGTAGCAGAGCGTGGTTCCGATCCACGGACCTCTGCTACCATGTTAGGATTTCACCTTTGCAGTAGCGCAGTAGTTCAGATAGGATGAAATCCTAACAATTATTAATAGGTACTTTAAGATTGAGCTTTTTTTACTTTTTAAAGGGAATTTAGGTTTTCGTGTCGGGGGTTTTTTAAATTTTTAATATAATTTTTATAAGTATGAAAAATCTCATTCCTTAGGTTAATAAACTTGAAAAGACAACGGCAGGCTTGTATGAGAATTTTGTACCGCTAATAATATTTCGTGTTTTGAGATGTTTTTTGTTTTAAATTCTAGATTTTTAGAACTTGGTATGTAGAAGTTATAACCACTTTTATTTTACATAAATATGGGTACATAAATGTTAAGGTTGCATGGCACCTGTCAGTATACAAGCACTGGCAGGCAAATATTATTCTTTTCTATGTTGCTATGACACCATCATTTATTATTTACTTGTCAATATCTTTTCCTCTATTAAACATCGCTATTAACATAAAAGTTTACGTTATTCATTTTCATCCTATCTGAACTACTGCGCTACTGCAAAGGTGAAAACCTAACAGGTTATGGACCGCTGTTTACACGTTAGAAGATCGGAATAACAAAAATAACTTCGAAAATGGATGCTTTTTCGACCAAAGTGCAAATTGGTAACTTAGTGGGTACGGCGAACTGGGCCACATGGAAATATAAAATTCTATTAATGCTTCAAGGCATAGAGGGCGCGAGAGAAATTGTCGAAGGTACCCTAACTAGGCCATCTCTGGCAAAAGTTGGAACGGGAACAGGAGACGCAGATGTCGCTGTTTTCAACCTGGAATTATCCAAATTTAAGAAAGCCGACACAAATGCACTCTTAGTCATAACGACCAACATGTCGGAGGACACACTACGGAAAATCATGAGGTTCGAAAGCGCGCGGGAAGTCTGGCTGGAACTGCACAGGCTGTTCGACGGACAGACTGAGGACAAAGCCTACACATTATGCATGGAGTTCTTCAGTTTTTCGCTTAATAGAGAGGACGATGTTTCGACCATGATGTCAAAATTGAAAAACATCTGGAACGATCTTAATAATGAAGTTTCAAAAAGTGATGTCACGACGAAACTCCCTGAACTTTTCCTAATATGTAAGACAATGGATTGTCTGGATGATCGATATTTTGCCTTCAAATCAAGTTGGGCACTTCTATGCAAGAAAGACCGAAACATTGAAAATTTGACAAGTCAACTTTGCGCATTTGAGAGACAATTGCAAGGCAAAGAGGCACAGACTAGTCAAGAGGCCCTAGTCACAAGAGATTTTGTGCACAGGCAAAAACAGAAGAAAAAGATTCCAATAAAGTGCAATTATTGTTCGGAAAAAGGGCACAGGGTTCGAAACTGCCAGAAGTGGATAAAGGACGGGCGACCCCCAAAGCCAGGCACAAGCAGTTCGAATCAAGCTCACAGCACAAATATAATGACAATGGCGGTAAATGCCAATGAAAACGCAACCGACCGTGACAATTGGTACGTTGACAACGGAGCTACCGTACATATCGCTGTGAGGCGTGACTTCTTTTACGACTTTGAAGAATTTAACTCAAGTCATACGATAATGACAGCTGATGGAACAAAAATTCCAGCCTTGGGAAAAGGATCTGTAAAGATAGAGTCGACAGTGAACGGTGTTACAAACCAAATCAACTTAGCGGATGTTTGGTTGGTACCATCACTGATGAAGAATCTTTTCTCTGTATTAGCGGCACAAGACAAACTGGAGAACAGCATTTTTTCGTCGACAATCCATGATTGCAAGCTAGCTGTTGGAAAACACAATTGGATAGTTGGAAAGAGAGTACCGAATGGCGGACTTTATAAGTTGGCAGTAAAGACAGTACTTCAGAAGCCGCATATTGAAGTGAATGCTCTAACTGGATCCAACCTGCTTCAACTATACCACGAACGCCTCGCACATCAAGACAAAAGACATGTATGCGATTTAGTCAAAAGGGAACTAGGCATAAAGTTGCGTCAAGATGATAAAAAGTGTGAAGGCTGCATCTATGGTAAGTCGCATAGACTCAAGTTCGGAACAAGGGAAAGAGCTACATTTCCTGGCGAGTTGATAAATACTGATGTTTGCGGACCATTTGAGCCAAGTTTCTCAAAATACAGGTACTACGTATTATTCAAGGATGATTTCACAAAATATCGCATGGTCTATTTCATGAAGCACAAGTCGGAAGTAAAGATGAAGTTAACACAAATGCTGAATGAAGTGAAAACTATTGGTCATACAGTCAAGTACATTCGCTGCGATAATGGAAGAGAATTTGAAAATGAAGATGTTCGAATGATCCTGAACAAGCACGGAATTCAACAAAGGCTTACGATGCCATACACCCCGGAGCAAAATGGCTGCAGTGAACGAGAAAATCGGACACTCGTCGAGGCTGCAAGAGCCATGATGTACATGAGAGGGACATTGCCACAAGCATTATGGGCAGAGTTAATAAATACCGCCTCGTACGTACTTAACCGAACTGCACGTACAACAGTACCAGGTAAATCACCCTTCGAGTTATGGACAGGGAAGAAGCCCAAAATTTCTCATCTGAGAGTAATAGGCAGTACCTGCTACGCTCACATTCCCAAGCAAAAGCGAAGGAAGATGGAGAAAAAGGCGATTAAGGGTATGCTGATTGGTTATGAGAACGATGATGGCTATCGAGTCTGGACAGGCATCCAAACCATCAGGTCCAGAAATATCACTTTTGAGACGGATGTTGAATTCAGAATCACAACATCAGCTCCGGAAAGTCCTGATACTGTAATAGCAGATAGGAGTTCCGAAGTAGAGGGAGATAGAGGATACAACCACATCAGGATAGAACCTATTGCAGAACAAGAAGTCATTGAAGGGGATTTAATGCCCGAACATGATCTAGAGGGAGAAAGTTCAACAAGACCGGAGCCAAGCACTTCTGACAAAGGAGCAACAAGTCCAGCTCCTATAACTGTTGAGGACACTAGAGATCAAGTTCAAGACAGGCAATCAGAGGAACCAATCGAGGAATTTGTCGATGCTGAAAATGGGGAAGAAATTCGCGAACCCTTCGCTGATGTTAGCGGTGATAACGAAGACAATCACTCTCAGCCGAGATACAACATGAGGGATAGGAGTACTCTGAGACGTCCTAAGAAGTACGATGACTACATTTGCTCAGTAGGAACTGAACTCTTTCCAAGAACCTACAAGGAGGCCATGGAAAGTGAAGACTGTATAAAATGGCTAGAAGCTATGAAAAGTGAAATGTATTCACTGAAGGATAACAATGTTTGGACCTTATGTGAATTACCACCACATCGAAAAGCATTGCCGTACAAATGGATTTTCCGAATCAAGCGTAATCCGGATGGATCTATCGAAAAGTATAAGGCACGACTTGTGGTAAAAGGCTTCCGGCAACGAAAAGGTCTGGACTACGAACAAACCTTCAGTCCAGTCGCGAGGATGTCCACAATCAGATCGCTTCTAAGCGTTTGCGCTAAAGAAAACTTATACATGATCCAATTTGACGTCGCAACTGCTTTCCTGAATGGAAAATTAGAAGAAGATATCTACATAAAGCAACCAGAAGGGCTTGATGATAAAACACCAAGAGTTTGGAAATTAAATAGGAGCCTATATGGCTTAAAGCAGGCTCCTCGCTGCTGGAACTCATGCTTTGAACAGATACTTCTTGATCTCAACTTCAAGCAGTGTGATGCGGATTGCTGTCTCTATACAAAACAAGTCGGAGACAAAAAGATCCTGCTCACCCTGTATGTTGATGATGGACTAGTCGCAGCGTCGGATCAAATATTGGCAGAAAATTTTCTAAATGACTTAAAGAAGAGGCTGAAGATCACCACCAAGCCAGCTTCCTACTACTTGGGATTGGAGATCCATCAAGAAAAGGACATGGTCTCAATCAACCAAACCGCGTACACCAAAAAGTTACTTGAAAGGTTCCATATGGCCGATTGCAATCCAGTAGCAACGCCTATGGATAGAAACAATGGAGATGCTACTACATCAGAGGAGAGCATTGAATCAGGGAAAGTCAGCTTCCCATACAGAGAAGCTGTAGGGGCGCTAATGTATCTTATGACTGGCACTCGACCAGATATTGCCTATGCGGTTGGTGTAGTCTCAAGAAAGCTCGAGCACCCGACACAGGCAGATTGGCTGAAAGTAAAGCGTATCTTTCGGTACCTCAAAGGCACTTTGAGCCTCGGCATTCGATATCAGGCTAACTGGATGTGCTGCATCGAAGGTTACAGCGACGCAGATCATGCAGGTGACAAAATGACCGGACGGTCCACCACAGGTGTCGCGTGCCTGTTTGCCGGAGGGATCGTCTCGTGGTTGAGTCAGAGGCAACCTTCAGTTGCAATCTCAACCACAGAAGCTGAAATCGTCGCGGCAAGCGAGGCTGCTAAAGAGCTGATATGGCTGCAGAGAATTTATGACTGTCTAACCAAGCTGGATGGCATACCAACTCTGCATGTTGACAATGAAGCTGCAGTCAAACTTGCCCACAATCCAGAATTTCACAAAAGAACTAAACACATATGTGTGAGACATTTCTTTGTCCGGGAAATGGTGACAGAAGGAAGACTGATTGTGAAGAGAATCGACACGGCGAATCAGCTTGCAGACATAATGACAAAAGCTGTCCCAAAACCAACACTTGGCAAAATGTGCAATGGATTGGGGCTGCATAGTGCATAATATTTTCCAGCACTGAGGGAAAGTGTTAAGGTTGCATAGCACCTGTCAGTATACAAGCACTGGCAGGCAAATATTATTCTTTTCTATGTTGCTATGACACCATCATTTATTATTTACTTGTCAATATCTTTTCCTCTATTAAACATCCCTATTAACATAAAAGTTTACGTTATTCATTTTCATCCTATCTGAACTACTGCGCTACTGCAAAGGTGAAAACCTAACAATAAACATTGTTTTGGTGATAAAGTAAATATTTTAGATTGCTTGCAGCTATCTTTGTAGTGTTTTAATGACCATTAAGTATGTAGATTGAGATGAGGATCGTACCTACTCAGTTGGGGTGCATTAGGATATAGCTATGATGTCTAGCAGTGGACTGCAACAGTTTGATAATCATGAAGTTCTGATGGGTCGGCGATTGTAAATAAATAAAAGAATAGGTACTTTGTTTTTGTAAGCATTATTTTATTTCATTGTACTTTCAATTAATTTATTCTTAGTATTACTTCATCTAAAAAGGGGGCAGGTCAGCAGCCCCTCATGGCGAGCATAGCTTATGTACCAAATAACACTCATCACACATGAGCAGCATCCCACTGTTCTTAAATAATAATAATAATTCGCTTAATTACTCAGATGCAGTCACAAACCACAAACCAAAACAAATGCAAAGAATTGAACTGAACAAACGTTTTTTTTACCTGTCATTAGTATCAATAAATAATTAGGTACCATATGAACAAAACATTGATGACAGAAATCATTCCTATCATTAAATCGTAGAGTATTATGATTTTAAGCAATGATTATGCGCTCATAGGTATAATATATAAGTATTTAATCATATTGAATGTTATTTCTATTTATAAATAACTAGCTGCTGCCCGCGACTTCGTCCCTGTGGAATCCCCGATTTTAAAACATTCTTTATCGTTGTTCCGCTCCTATTGGCTTAAGCTTGATGATAAATAGCCTAAAGCCTTCCTCGATAAATGATCTATTCAACCCAAAAAGAATTTTTCAATTCGAACCAGTAGTTCCTGAGATTAGCGTGTTCAAACAAACAAACAAACTCTTCAGCTTTATAATATAAGTATAGATTAATTATCATTTTGATATTGCTGTTGTTTTACATATGGCAACTTCTAAAAACATAACTGCGTTTAGTTTACGATTGTATTACTTTATTTATTAAAATCTTTTTATTTATATTATCAATTAGATCCGAAGTTCTAAAAATAGTACACATACATGAAAATGAATGTCTTAATTGCCTTAATAAGTGGTACAAATTCTATAACAGAATAACAACAAAAAATATGGTGTACTAAATCTGCTATTCTCCTTTGTACCATAAGAATTTAAAACCGGCTTCCAAAAAAGTGTGTGTTACCTCATAACTTTGAACTGGGTGTCCCGATTTTGATGAGGCAAAAAAGGCAACAAATTTAAATGGGACCACACGACTAGCACCAGCTGTAGAATATAAAAAGTAAACATCAAAATCGGTACACCAGGTAAAAAGTTATGAGATAACAAAAAAAAACAACACAATATTGTAACAATACAATAGCTTGAAAACCTCCTAGAGGTATAGTATAAAGTAAGATGCAATCATAAGTATTAAAATTTTCAAGTTGACTTGCTTTTGCTCTCACTGGGTGTTTATCAGTTTTTATTTACAGTACATCAAATTCAATAGGTTTCTAAGAACTTAACAGTTAGAAGCATTCAGGCCTACTTTTAATTTCTGCCATGAGTCCCCGTTCAACTAGCGGCATCGTGAAGCGGTCGAACACCAGCCCACTGCACACGTACACGGGCCGCGCGAGCGCCGCAGACAGCCGGCGAGCCAGCGCCGCCGCCGCGCCCTCCGCGCCCAGCAGCGTGCTGGCCAGCGCGACGCGTCCCGCACCAGGCTCACGTGCCGGCATACCCAGCGCTACGTCGGTGAGCACCTCCGCACCATTGCCGCCCACCCAGAGCAGCAGAGCGCCGTCCACGCGCAACGCCGCAACTTTACATACCAGCTCGCCACTCCATATTTCAAACTGATGAATGCGCCATTCACTGGGCTTGTATGTAATTCGTTTTCGAGAACTTGTGATTCGTGGAGACTTGCCGATTTCCATTTTTGCACAACAATGGTAATTGATCCAACTTCTGCGTTAAATACACTTTTACAAAGCAGTATTTATTCATTTATTGCTTGTCATTGACTCAAACCAAAGACTACAATATATATATGGACAACTCAAACTAGTTTTGTTTACATTGTTTCTAAGTCTCTAGTCTAATCATCGTAAGATTCGTAAGTGAGAGTGACAGTCGTGACAGTGATCGCTAACTTAACTGTCACCTCTCCCTCTCTCACCATATTTTCAGGCATAGACAACACACAGGGTTTAGTATGGAATTATTATGAACTAGCGACCCGCCCCGGCCAGGGCCGCTGCTAGCTGTTTGATCGCCCGCGTGCAATACCGATTATACCGCCCTTTTTTTTTTGAATGGGATATCATGAGTGGAAGGGAGTGTCAGACTCTTACTGACTCAAACCCACCCGTGATCCTTCTTGTGCCCTTTGCGTTCCAGGGCCGCGGTGACTCTTTCGAACAAATTCCGCAACCCTAGCAGGCACTGACCCTATGGGGCCCCGTCTGCGTTGCTGACGGCTCTTTGAGGCGCGCGTGGAACACGACGCGCCGTCGACTCGGCCTGGTTGCTATCGGACGGCGAGCCACCCATAGCTCGCCATCCGCAGGCCCGCGCCTATGGTGGCTAGGAATCTCCCTGCGTTTCCCGACGCCCGGGGCGTCTTCTTCTGTTTCGGCATAAGGTTTCCCTCTTCCTCACGCGGTCCGCCTCCTTCTTCGCTAACATTACTGCTTCGCAGAAAGAGGTGACCCCTCCTCGCTTTGGACCATGTATTGAAACTGAGCCGGAAGCGAGAGGTCGCCGATCGCCTTGACGAGGACACAGCGTTGCTCCGTCCAAGCAGGGCAGACCTCCACCGTATGTTCCCTCATGTCCTCCAGGCGATCACGCGGCCGAGTCCACCCATCCCATGGATGTCCTCCCATGGATTCCAAAACAGGTACCTCCCGAAACACCCGTGTCCGGTGAGTACCGGTGCTAGGAACGCCGTGGCTCCTCTCCAACTACTCCTCAAAGAGGGGACTTATCGCCACAAATGTGGCATGCTCAACAAGTACCTACCTAACCTACCAACTGAGAAATAAGCTCAGAGTTTTCATAGAATACGACTATGGATACTTGTATCGAATTTGAGTCCAAACGGTGGCGGGTGGTTCCTGCGGTACCTGCTGACGGATAAGATAGCGCCTTCGGTTTTTTTTTCAATGCGATGATACTTCTTATGCTGTAGTTGGGGTTGCTATTATATTACGACTATGACTTTGAATATTACGTAATGAGTCGCTCGATTTGCCGCCCCCTTGGACGTGCCGCCCGTGTGCAGTGCACGCCTTGCACGCCCGCTTACGGCGGGCCTGGCCCCGGCTTAGCACCGGTGCAATGCTGATACTAAATCTCTACTATATTATGCATTTATTATACATCTACACCATCCTCTTCGATCGCTCTATCTATTAAAGAAAACCGCATCAAAATTTGTTGCGTAGTTTTAAAGATCTAAGCATACATAAGGACAGACAGTTGGATGTGAGTTTGTTTTATACTATGTAGTGAAATAATAAAACAAGACGAAACGAAAATAATCGTTTTCATATATTTTAATTAGAGTTGTCTAGAATTAGTGAATTTAGGAACTGTGAAGTAACTATAGTATTTTGACGGAGTAATGAACACTGGAACACGGGAACACTACGAATCCTGGCTTATTTATAACTTTTGGCTATTAGCAATAGCAAACATGCTTTAGAAAAGTTGCATGCTTCAGCCGTTTCAATTAGCTTTCTAGCTTTTTCACTGAACGGCGCGGCGCCGCTTAACCCTATGAAAACAGTATCCTAAAAACGAGTTAAAGTTTCATAACACAGTTTCCTCATATTTTTTATAGTTTGGATTTACCCATACTTAATAATTTGTAATCACTTCTTGCTCAAATGATACAAAATATACGTGACATTCAATGGAATTTTTAACCGACTTCTAAAAAAGGTGGAGGTTCTCAATTCGGATGTTTGTATTTGTTTTTTTTTTTATGTTTGTTCGCGCATAACTCCGTCGCTTGTCAACCGATTTGAAAAATTCTTTTTTTGTTGAAAAGGGTATACTTTCCAAATGGTTCCATGAAAATTTTATCGAAATCGACCAAGCGGTTTTCGAAAAATCTGAAAAAATATCTACATTATCTACATTGACGACCTCTTATTGTTAGTTTACTCTGCAAAGGAGCAGTACGTTTTTTTTACACCAATGTGATTGATTCGTTTAGGTGGGGGGAGGGGAGGGGATGTAGGTACCACTAAAAAGTGAAAAATAAAAAACTTTTTACAAAAAAATACAACCGACTTTTACACAAAAAATCAAAAAAGTGCAAAATAACTTTAATTTCGGAAGTCGGTGTTCAAAAAACGAAAAAGCAACCACAAACACCGAGTTCCGAAATTAAAGTTATTTTGCACTTTTTTGATTTTTTGTGTAAAAGTCGGTTGTATTTTTTTGTAAAAAGTTTTTTTGTTTGACGAGAATATACGAGTCTCCATTTCAAATGTCAAAGAATTTCCGACTTCGGACGACGTAGTTGATGTTTATTGGTTAGTTACAAGAGAGGATATAATGAACCAATGAAATATCGACATTTGTATTTCGTTATCTTCTATTTGCTGAGATATAGGCGTGTGTGTATACTATTCGTCCAAATTTAAATCACAGTATTTTCCTACCAATAAGAAGAGATGTGATTCTAATGTGAAACGTCAAATCATTTCCTAAACTCATTTTTCAGTAGTAAAGCTGCAGAGTCCACATGCTTGTGGTGAACGTGGACCGACGAGGTTCTCGTTTAATTTAAATGTATTCCTGCCTGTGAAAAACTATATTGAGAAGAGTCATACATAATACATCATTGTTGGTGTTGGAAGTCACAAGATGAAGTGTTTTAATTTGCTAATAGTCGGCGTCCTGTTACTTGCAGGTAAACCTTCTACTGTCTACGTAGCGCGTCTATTTATTTTTCTGATTTTGATAGTCAATTATAAAGCTTTTTGTGATTTATGAGAGACATTGCTTACAATTAAGGTATGAAAACGTTGATGCCCACTCAAAGTTCTGACAATCTTTGTACTTTTCGAGGAATATTCAATTTGACCTTTTGCGGCGACTAGAAAATTCGGCGCTAGTCTGTAGGTAGGACAAGTTTGATTTATTCGTAGAAACTAGAAACACAACAATGTCACTGGTAGGTTGTAATCAATAAAATTATGCGTATTTCAGGATGGTCTGCGGCGCAGGGGACGGGCGCGGGCGTGGGCTCGGTTGAGGAGGTGACTGTGGACGCCGACCTGGGAGCGTCGCGCGAGGGCTCCCGCACCGGTAACTACACGCCTGTGTTCTCTAAGACTTATGATGTTGTCAGTTGTTGTGGAATTGTAGTGGGTGACTGACTCCACAATATTTGAACTACTGATAACATGACTAACTACTTTGAATCAGTGACACAAGTGGTGTAAAATCTGAACTAGCACTTCACTTCTTTATTGCTGAACATAGCACATGAAATATATTTCCAATGTTACGTGAATGCAAATTTCACACATTATAGAATGATAGAAGATTCTAGAATAGGAGCACCTGTAACTGTTACTAATAATCTTTCAAGCATGGTTTTGCCTGATTATATTTTAATTGCTAAAGGATTAATTTTCCCATTTATCACTTTATCTAATTTAGTAAATGCACTGATAATTTATTTTAGTAAAGTAGATTAGAACTTAATATGGTGAATTAAGAAATTTATTTCACTTTGTTAAATCATTTCATTAAAGCAGACGAAGATCTTAATAGCATAATAAATTAGTTAGAATTCAATATGAACAGCTAGAGAAGGCCTGTGCAAAGAGGTATGCAGAATTGAATCATACTACATATTTTAACAAAATATATTAACATTAGAGCTGGTTCCTCTCACTGACAACCATACCTGCATCTTGCACCCTGTCCTGATTCTGATGGACCACTATTTTTATAATGTGTTCCAGAAGTGTATGGTCACATTGGGTAGCAGATATAGAATAAGGAGATAATAGCAAAAATATAACAAAAACGAAAAAAAAAAGTTTTGGTCTAAGGACTTTTGAAGCAGTTTGTTATCCAGGTTGGTGGTAATTACTTTAGTTCGATCTCAGATTTGATGAAACTAACTGCCTGCTTCAAAAGTACCTATTTTTTTATTTATTTTTACTTTATTGGGAAATTTACCTTCCATATTTGTAGTATTTCATAAATAACTTTATTATTGTTTTGCTATTTTTTCCTATGTCAACAACCTAAGTATGGAGGAATGTGGAGTTGTTGACACCGTTTGTTGATGGACTGTGTTCCTATGAGTCTGAGAGAAATTATCTGCTTAGCTTGCTTAGCGGCAACGATTCAAACAGTCTTTTTGGGTTCATGGTCCAGATATTACCAATGGGGTGGTGAGATGGAACTGACATACGCATTGCGGTTATAAATGTCACTAGATAAAATAATAAAGCCTAAGTATGACCATGCACTTCTGAAAACACACTGTAAATATAAATATTATGATTTAACAATTGGGTCCAAGCGCATGATCAGCATGAATTTCACACCAGTAAGACATTTTACCAGTTTTAGAAAGCCATCTCGCTAGACACACAATGCTAGAGAGCCTAATTCTCAGAATAACATGTAGTTGGGGAGCATTTTTTACTGTATTATATTTATCAATAGCTAACATACACTAATTTTAGTTTTTTCTAACCCACTGATGATCATCAAATGTCTTGGGTAGGTAGGTACTCCTGATGTCCTAGGATGCTGAAATTTTCTATGTGCTGGCTAGCTTAACTCTTATATTTGACCAGTACGGATTGTATGGACTTTAAAAGAGACTTTGACCTCTGAGTTTGTTTCGGTGTTTCTTCTCAGGGTCAGCTAGGAAACACCGGCTTCATCTAGCTTAAAATGACCAGAAATATTTGACGTGTTCAAGTGTTATGTTTAACCTACTTACAAAATAAATATCATTTATCATAGCGGTAAAACTATCACTCTCCAACCAATGTAGGTTTGGCAATTTGCCCACAACTTCTCGATTTTTCACTCTGATAGTGTAAGAGAGTGCCTTGTGCAGTAAGACCACCCATTGTACCCTTTTTTATTTAAAAAAAAACCTGTTCTTAGTATGAAGTGTACAAAAAATAATAAACCACCACAAGCTTAACACAAGTAACAAAAATAAATTCAACCTAAAACATTTCATATTACTAGTAAGTAATGCTTTAGCTGGAATTTGTTTTTGCCAAGACTCAAGCTCATAACACTTATGCGGTTAAAAAGTTATAATATATTTCATGTGGGTGGAGCATGTCTTGGCTGTTGAAATTCGGCATGTTAAGACGGTTACCTATCCACAGACCTTGGCAAGCGTTGCTTAAACCTTGGAAATCGACCCCTGCTGTTTATGTTAAGCCAAGAGCTCTTCAACTACGATTAGCCAAGTTATTAGTTTAAATACTGATATTTAGGCATGTTATTTTGTTTTGTTTATAAGCTTAAGTGCAGTGTTGTGTTTGAGCCTGAAGTTTATTTAGTACTTATCGCACACAAATCTACAGTGGCAGAATGAATGAATGGGTATAAGCAACTTTCCCACATGTGCTTCCAGAGAGTTCTCTCTGGAAGCACATGTGGGAAAATTGCTCATACAATCATATACATATACAATCATACAAACTATCGAAAAATGTTACGCATTTAATTCGATCTGCCCTTTTCAGTCTACAGTTGAATCCGCTTATAATGACATCGAAGGGAAGTGAAAATATGTCATACTAAGCGGACGTCATAAAAACCGTCATCTTAGAAATTAAAAAAAATCCCATCTTTGTTATATCGTGTAATAATGAGAAACACAAAAAGAAAATGTTGATAGACATAGATCAATCAAAACAAAATGAGTCAGAAACAAATTAGAAGTAATGTCCCTCACTATTACCAAACTAATTTCTGAAAAATAGGTCATAATAAGCGACATATCAATAAACGAAATCATTATATCCGTACTTTTTTAAAGAATTTAATATGAAAACCAAAATTAGCTCTGTTTTACTTCATACTAAGAGGTTGGTCAATATAAGCGGCGTCATAATAAACGAATTTCACTGTATTTAAGATCATTAGGTACTTGGTATACATATAAGTCATAGCACAGGAATGTCGTAGTTTAGTTAGTGGCGAGCGGTGTGCTGGTACGTAGAGCACCGCACTACCGCTGCTTGAGCTTCTCGTCGGCGGCGAGCACGCACAGGCGCGCCTTCAGCCACGCGGAGTCGCGCACGTGGTGCTGCAGGCGGCGGTCGGCGCGCGGCGGCGCGGCGCCCGCGTGCGCCCACCAGCCCACCCTGCGGACAGACGCGTGTGTAATGCAGCCAGCGCGGCCCTGGCCGGCCGACGGGCCGGACGAGATGGGACGCACACTTGCGAGCTGGTGAGCGGCGCGTCGTACTTGTCGCGGGGGCCGCGCTCGAACATGTCCTGCAGGCGCTGCAGCGCGCGCCGCGTGCCCGCCTCGTCCGCCGCGCCCGCCTGCTCGCGCACGTAGAACTTGCCCGTCACCGTGGCCGCTGCCGACACATCACAAGTCACTGAGCGCTCGCTCCATGCACAGGGAGAGGTCATTACATACATTACTTACGTAGGCCGAGAGGTTTCACGAGCGACACGTAGGAGCGCCCTTGCTCGCGGTGTGACGCAAAGCGCAGCTTGAAAGAGCGCGCGTGCAGCGAGCGGCCCGCAGCTGGGTCGGCGGCGCCGCCCTCGCCGCCCTCGTCCGGGAGGTTCTCCGCGCCCTCCGCCGCCATGCCCGTCAGCTATGCGAACACTTACAGCGTAGACCCTCGTACGTCCGGTTAAATCAATAAGTCGAGTTGCTAGGCGGGTATACAACCGACAATACACACGGACAAGCACCCCGCCGCCGCGCCGTACTTTCTTTCTTTGATTGGCCCGGCTTTAATACTTATGCATAAAATTATAGCATCTACGTAATCCTTTAAGGACTGCGTGCTCGACACCGGTTTTAAGTATATTGTTCCTAGCAGTATAAGTATCATAGAAAAATAAAACCTTTCAAGTGCGAGTCGGGTTCCGAACGAATCAAATTTGCCTCACTTGTTGGATTGTGTGCTCAAAGTGGCAATGTGCAAAAAGTGGCGCGCGATAACAGCCACACGGGGCGAACTTGGACGTTACGCTACGCTTGTCCGCGCAAGGGTGACCATTCATTACATACCTTGTATTCTCCGTGCCTCGGAAAGCACAATAAGCAGTTGGAGCCCGGCTATCAGTCGAACGTGTTTGATAGTCACTATGGGTACTCGGAAGCCAAGAAATCAGCCTTGCCAAGAGATACCGTGTTACCGAGTTACTTCAGCTGGTTTATTTGTTTTTTGGTTTATACTTTATCGTACACGTCATATTAAGAACAGAAAACCAAGTGTACTATGGGCGGTCTTATCGCACAAGGCAATCTCTCATACAACCTTTGGATGGGCTGAACGAAAGGAGATAGATTTGGGGCTGCCAGTGTTCAAACGTTCTACATAATACTACGCAGACATCCGTTACTGATGAGCGAGTGACTAACATACAACGCACAGCCGAATCTACAGCTCCTAGAAAGCTGATATTTGTCTGGTAGGTTCCTTGGGTGTGTACGGAAGAACTAAGAATTTCGGGAAATTATTATTATTATTTTAAGCTTTACATAGCGGCGACTTTATATCACTACAAAACATCTAGGTATATTTCGGAATGTTATTTTTTTACTTTTTGTGGACAATTTTTTTTTTACTTAATGGCTTTTCCTTAAACTATAAGTATTTTCTACATAAGCAGGGGGATTATTCAATTTTAAATTTAGTTTTTTAACCGACTTCTAAAAAAAACTTTTTACAAAAAAAACTTTTTACAAAAAAATACAACCGACTTTTCCACAAAAAATCAAAAAAGTACAAAATAACTTTAATTTCGGAACTCGGTGTTTGTAGTTCCTTTTTCATTTTTTGAACACCGACTTCCGAAATTAAAGTTAAACACATCAAAAGTATCTAGGGATCAACATATATTTTTGCAATAACTTTTCTCCTGATTGATATTAATTAAAATTTTCTTTAAGGATTCATCAAATAAAGTGTTTTCGTTTGTCACAGTAACGATAAACCAAGTCACCTTTGCATTAATAAAGAAATTTGCCATTTTCCTAATAAAGGGATTTTTGACATTTGAACCACTAACATTAAAGTTCGAAAAAAAGACTGAAATAACAGTTTTCTTTAAAATTTTATTGGGTAACTTAAACAATTAATAATCCGTGTTTCTACCGCGAACACTAACAACACAAGAACATCGGTTTGGCATACTCAAAATGAGTTCATCCAAATCACGCTGTGGAATGGCCGCCCATGTTCGTTGCAACAACAAAAAAAGGTCTTCTTGCGACTGGATACCCTCCATATTCGGCAGAGCTCTTCTCTGTAGCATATCCCA
Source organism: Hecatera dysodea (assembly GCA_905332915.2). NCBI lineage: Eukaryota > Metazoa > Arthropoda > Insecta > Lepidoptera > Noctuidae > Hecatera > Hecatera dysodea. The sequence goes on from HG995291.1 coordinate 23,415,601, forward strand.
TGCATGCTCAATCGGGTTCAAGTCTGGCGACTGAGCAGGCCAGGGCAGGACATTGATGTTAGCTGCGGCGAGAGTCTGTCTTACAACTCTTGCGGTGTGCGGTCGTGCATTATCATGCATTAACTGAAATAAGGGACCGATTTGCACTTGTAGAGGAACGATGACGTCTGATACAATCGTCTCAGCATAAATTTGAGCGTTGAGGTTGCCTCTGATCCAAATCAACTCAGTTCTTCCGCCGATCCAAATACCCGCCCATACTATGATGGTTCCACCACTATAAGGATGGACTTCCTGGCAGGATTTTAATCGCTGTTGGCGTCCAGGGGTTCTCCAGTGTCGTATACGTCTTGTATCCGGTCTCATACCAAAACGAGACTCATCAGAAAAGCACACGAAACGCCATTGTTCTTCTGCCCAATTTCTGTGTTCAAGAGCCCATTGATATCGAATCCTACGATTGTGCATTGCTATAGGTGGTACCCGTAGCGGTCTTCGGGAATGAAGGTTCACTTCATGCAAGCGGTTTCTGACTGTTTGGTCGCTAATTAAGTTCCCTGAAGAGTGATGAAGCCTCACGGCTAACATCATGGCGGTTATTGTTGGAGCTCTTCGAGTTAAGATTTGAATGTATCGGTCTTGTCTCCGTGTGGTGCAGCGATACCGTCCTCCATGGCGCTCAGCCAAGGTAAGCGAAGAGCTCTGCCGAATATGGAGGGTATCCAGTCGCAAGAAGACCTTTTTTTGTTGTTGCAACGAACATGGGCGGCCATTCCACAGCGTGATTTGGATGAACTCATTTTGAGTATGCCAAACCGATGTTCTTGTGTTGTTAGTGTTCGCGGTAGAAACACGGATTATTAATTGTTTAAGTTACCCAATAAAATTTTAAAGAAAACTGTTATTTCAGTCTTTTTTTCGAACTTTAATGTTAGTGGTTCAAATGTCAAAAATCCCTTTATTAGGAAAATGGCAAATTTCTTTATTAATGCAAAGGTGACTTGGTTTATCGTTACTGTGACAAACGAAAACACTTTATTTGATGAATCCTTAAAGAAAATTTTAATTAATATCAATCAGGAGGAAAGTTATTGCAAAAATATATGTTGATCCCTAGATACTTTTGATGTGTTTATTTTGTACTTTTTTGATTTTTTGTGGAAAAGTCGGTTGTATTTTTTTTAACCCCCTCCTCTCCGGGGGGAGGGGAGGGGGTTTAGGTACCACTTTTTACACTAATGTAATTGGTTCGTTTAGGTGGGGACCTAAACGAACCAATTACATTAGTGTAAAAAAAACGCACTGCTCCAATGCAGAGTAAACTAAAAGGTCGTCAATGTAGACAGTGTAGATATTTTTTAGATTTTTATTGATTTTTCAAAAACCGCTTGTTCGATATCGATAAAATTTTCATGGGACCATTTGGGAAGTATACCCTTTCCAACAAAAAAAGATTTTTTCAAATCGGTTGCCAAGCGACGGAGTTATGCGCGAACAAACAATAAAAAAAAACGGTAACGAAACCATAGCGCGATTCAGAAATGAGGCCTCAATAAACAACGCCATATATCGAGCTTTGTTGTACTAAAACGGAAGAATACTCTGAAATTACTAGTCGTTTCATTACTTGGCTTGGCACCGACTCCACAAAAATGTTAAATTTTATTATAGGTTAATCGTAGGTTAGGATAGGTTAATATAGGTGTGCTGAGGGGCGAGCTCCAGCCGGGAGTGGACCTGACGTGTTACGCTGACGACACGCTGGTCACTGCCCGGGGGAGCTCGTACAGGGAGGCAGCGTTGCTGGCGACGGCTGCGGTCTCACAGGTGGTGAGCCGCATACGCCGCCTCGGCCTGGAGGTGGCCCTCAACAAGTCGGAGGCCATAGCTTTTCATGGCCCCCGGCGGGCACCGCCGCCGGGATCACACATCGTGGTCGGGGGGGTCCGTATCGCTGTCGAGTCCACCATGAAGTACCTAGGATTGGTGCTCGACAGCCGGTGGGATTTCGGCCCCCACTTCCGGCGGCTGGCGCCCAAGTTGATGGGCGCGGCTGGGGCGCTGTCAACGCTGCTTCCCAATCTGGGGGACCCGAGCACCGCCTGCAGGCGGTTATACGTGGGGATCGTGCGATCGATGGCCCTTTACGGGGCCCCGATCTGGGCGGCTGACCTGACGGCCAGCACTATCACTGTTCTGCGGAGGCCGCATAGGGTGATGGCCGTCAGAGTCATCAGGGGTTATCGCACGATCTCCTACGAGGCGGCTTGCGCACTGGCCGGATCTCCGCCATGGGACCTGGAGGCGAAGGTTCTCGCGTCACTGTATCGGTGGCGCGAGGAGGCGCGGGCGCGCGGCGAGCGACTGATGCAGCGACACATCGAGCTGCGTCGGTCGCAGCTGCGCGAGGTCCTGGTGGCGGAATGGCGGGACAGGCTTTCACGCCCTTCCGCCGGCCTCGTCACTATCGAGGCCATCCGGCCAGTGCTCGACCTTTGGCTCGGGAGAAGGCACGGCTCCCTGACGTTTCGTGCGACACAGGTCCTTTCGGGGCATGGCTGCTTCGGGAAGTTCCTGTGTCGCATAGGCAGGGAGCCGGACGCTCGGTGTCACCACTGCGTCGACTGTCGGGAGGACACGGCGCGGCATACGCTGGCAGAGTGTGCCGCTTGGGAGGAGCCGCGCCGTGACCTCATCTCTGTGGTGGGCAGTGACCTCTCGCTACCGGCCGTAGTCCAATCTATGGTCGGCGGCGAGGAGTCCTGGGACGCGGTGGTCTCCTTCTGCGAAACAGTTATCTCGCAGAAGGAGGCTGCGGAAAGGGAAAGAGAGAACTCGACCTCTGACCCCGCCCGCAGCAGGCGCACCGGGCGTCGGAGGAGGGCGTATGCTGCCCTCTTCCGGCCCCCCTAACTGGGTCCAGGGGCGGCGGACTTGGGGACGTCTGTCGCCCCCCATTCATCCGGACCCGAGGTGGCGGCGCGAGGTGTTCCCGTGCGCCCCTCTCTGAAGTCACGGAGGGTGTTTAACACCTCACTCCCTCCGTAGACGCGAGGTGGCCCGCAGAGGCGGGCCGGCACCAGCCGGGGATTACGGATGTGGTATACGTTCCCGCGATCCCCGGCGTAGGTGAGAGATGGAACACCGGGGTGGTTTTAGTCAGTAAGAGTCTGACAGACCCCTCCGCCCGCCCCAGGGTGGAGGACATCCATGAGGATTTCCCCCCGTAAAAAAAAAAAAAAAAAAAAAGGTTAATATAGGTAGGTTATAGAATTATTTTTAACTGTTTAGTGCTTCTGGGGTTTTTTGAAGTCGGTGTTTTTTATCTATATCTATAGGTACATCATACAATAAATCTGTAGAAGAGTCGTTTGTGTAAATTACATAAATTTCAAAAACAAAAATACGTGTGGCGCTCGGGGACTGCCGCGGTAAAGCTATATATATATATATAGCATAGCATTTTTTATCAAGTTATGCAATTACATATTTTACGCATACAGCTATTCACTGTTGTACATAGATGATGGATACCTTACCTATATACTTTCTCGCAAACTGCTGCTTACGTATTCGTCCGATTTCGGAGCAGCTCGTCTCGATCCGTGCGAGCTTCGTACGGTCGTACGATATACATACATATATGCGACCCCTCCCGCGACTAGTTGAACCTTAACGTAAGGTTCAACTAGTCGCGGGCTCGAACTCACTCGTGGACGCGGCCAAAAAGCACGCTGTCTCACCTAGCATTGCGTCTAAAAGAGCTAGAATCAGTTATGAGCAGTTAGCAGCTAGTCTACACGCATACGCGGTGCCTGCCGTTTTGCCGAAAAGATTTTGACAAAATTTCATTACCCAAACAAATTTTAGCAACCTTTTTTTATACCATCAAATTTTTACTTGGCAAAATATTACCAAGTGTAATCTAATTATGGCATTTTGTCTTTAATCAAATGATTTATTACAGCAAACAATCTTCAGACAATAAACGTTTGGGCACGCCACTATTGTGGCGATAAGTCCCCTCTTTGAGGCGTGACTGGAGAGACGTCACAGCGTTCTCACCTTCCGCCTGACGCAGGTGCTCACCGGACACGGCTGTTTCGGGAGGTACCTGTGTCAGATCCAGCGGGAGGAAACGTCCGGGTGTCATCACTGTGTGGATCGCCCGGAGGACACGGTGGAGGTCTGCACTGCTTGGGCGGAGCACCGCCGTGTCCTCGTCGAGGCGATCGGCGGCGGCGACCTCTCGCGTCCGGCCCTGGTTCAAGCCATGGTCGGCAGCGATGAGGCATGGGAGGCGGTCGCCTCCTTCTGCGAAGCAGTAATGCTAGCGAAGGAGGAGGCGGAGCGCGTGCGAGAGAGGGAAGCCCCTCGCTCCAGCCGCCGCAACAGAAGAAGACGCCCCGGGCGTCGGGAAACGCAGGGTGATTCCCGGCCACCTGCTGCGCGGGCCTACGGATGGCGAGCTATGGGTGGCTCGCCGTCCGATAGCAACCAGGCCCGAGTCGACGGCGCCGAGTGTTCCACGCGCAGACGGGGCCCCATAGGGTCAGTGCCTGCTAGGGTTGCGGAATTTGTTCGAAAGAGTTACCGCAGCCCTGGAGCGCAAAGGGCACAAGAGGGATCACGGGTGGGTTTTAGTCAGTAAGATTCTGACACTCCCGCTCCGCCCAGAGCGGGAGTGTCAGAATCTTAGTCCAGAAAAAAAAAAGACAATAAACGTTTGGTGAAATGATTTGTTAAGACAAAAATATTAAGGCAAAAAAAGAGGTTAATAGTTAAAAAAATGGTTAGGTTAGGTTAAAACTGTGATCTCCTACGACACGACTTGCATTAATAGAAAAAAAAAATGTTTTTAGTGGGTTACCCGGAACTCAACTATTTATATTAGGTTAATTTCTTCATTAAACAAAATGGGTAGGTTAAAAGGAAAGGGTGCATTGAAAACTGACGATACTAAATATTTGGCTTATTTGATTTGGCGTAAAAACTGATATTCCAACTGAAATATTTGACTAATTAAAAAGTACTAGTTGGTAAATAAGTTATAGTTTAAACGTTCATTTCCCAAACATTAGGTATGCGTTACAATTTTTTGTGTTACAAATGAAATTATGCCAAAAAAATTTTGGGAAGTGAAAATTTGTCTAATTCTTTTCGGTCAAACAAGGGAGACCCCGCATACGTCTAGTTGCACGCACACAAACATCGTGCCGAAGTCTGCCGAACTGAAAATACGTTAGACGATGCACGGCTTTCAACACCGCACCGCTGTGCCGGTCGGAGTTGGGGGTGTTAGGTTTAGTTTCGTTACGGAATTTCTTGATTCGGTCGCCGCGTTCAAATCCGCGATAAAAGCTATGTAATAGCTTAAAAAGGGACGGGTGGGAGGGAGGGAGTTAAAGGATAACTAACAGAACCCATTTCTAGCATTTTTCAATTTTTGTCTGTTGTCTGTACGCATCACGTAGAAAGTACAAAAGTAACATAGAAAACTTTAATACCTTAAAGTGTATGAGAGAATAACTTAGTTTTTGTTTCATCGCAATCTTTTCACTATCAAAATTTTAAAGTGTTCAAGAAGAAATTACATTTCATTAGGTACGACGCAACGTCATCTATTGAAATAAAATAGTAATAGTTTAGTACCATTACTATTTCATTTCGAATGCATGGAAATAACACCAAAATAGTTATAGTTGAGTTATTTGTGAAAAGTTAAATACGTAGTAAAGGAAAAGTGAATATTTTATTATCTTATCGGTACATCGTCCGAAGTACATATTACTTTAACAGGTCAACTCTATGGTAGACAGAGGGCGTTATTCATATGGTGTCATTCTTATTTGTCGTATGTTAATGCGCATTTGCTTAGCTAAGCCACAACTTACAAGCGTAAACATATAGGATTGCCAGAGGCGTACTACGAAGTGCTAATGCTATCATGATTCAGTGTGAGGGAAAGGTATAGTGCTATTCGTCTTGCGTAACTCCCGTCTCTCTCTGATACAGGAATCATGATGGATTTAAGACGTCATGGTAGTGCAGCCCTACCATGACGTCTTAAATCCATCATGATTCCTTAAAACTTGAAAGCCGACGACGTGACCAGCCAATTTAGCCGTATTAAATTGGGCAAAGGCCGGACAACTTATCCTATACATAGTTTAGTGTCTTTAAAATAATACTCAGTAAGTACGTATACGGAGTTCGTGGCTAAAGTATCATAACCGTACGGGTCGACCTTCAAGGTTGAGCAACACTGGCCCAGGCGGGTATGTGGATGGGTGACCATCTCAACATACTCCGTACTCGTATCTCCGTACCTCAGAAATCACGCTAAACCGTTGGCCCCGACTGTCATTTGTAGATACTCGGCAGTCGGAGGAGTCTTTGTATTGTTACGAGCTTCGGGTTCGTGACAATAAAAACAGCCGATTAAATAACCAAAAATGACACTTTAATAATACAACACTAATTACAACTTTAAACTCACTAATTATAAAACACAATCGCACTACTAATCACTTAAGTTCGCAATTGAAGATCGCTCTCGAAGTTATCACTTGTATCAAGCTTGTATCGCTAATCCAATACTGACTCGGTCGGTACATGTGCCAGCCAGCCAGGTATATGTGTTATACGCACATTATGCAGGCAAGCATATTATATTATTGGGGATTACATTGAAGATAATAAAGCTTGGCTGAATGTTGGTCCTGCTCTACAGCCATTAGAGTGCACAAACTAAACTATTCCTCTAGCATTTGAAAACATTGTTGGACCTTTTCGCTATCTTCCTTGATTCATTGTGGCGCGCACCAGTACGTTCAGACGGTCACCCGTTCACAGAGTGACCTCGGCAAGCGTTGCTTTACCTAGAACATCGATCCCTGTATTATTTAGCCAGGAGATTCCACAAATCTTCTGTCGTAAAAAAAAATGTTTTGAAAAATTGTTTCAATTTGAGTAAGAGCGCAATTAAGAATCCGCTGGATTCGAGTTACTAAGAGATATGAGGACTGGTCGACCTTTTTAATGGGAGAAGAGGTACCCTGTGAAACCTTTTTATTTTTAACCGACTTCCTAAAAAGGAGGAGGTTCTCAGGTCGACTGTATTTTTTTTTATTGTGTTGCCTCATAACTTTGTTCTGGGTGTCACGATTTTGATCCCATTAAAAAATACAGTTGAATTGAGAACTTCCGCCTTTTTATACATATGTATAAAATAACTTTGATTTCGGCAGTCGGTGTTCAAAACAAGAAACAACCAAAAACACCGAGTTCCGAAATTAAAGTTATTTTATACTTTTGTGTGTTTTTGCCAATATCCACGCGAGCGAAGTCACGGGTACTGCTGTTGGACAATAAAATCACTATCTATTTTTATTTTTTTAGTTCACTTTTTGACATGACAGGTGTGTTTTTTAATTTTCTTTTGTTCCAATAGTTCACTACCCATATTAAAAATATTCGTTTACTAACGCCGCGGCGCCGTCTCCGCGTCAGTCTTTTGTCTCACTGTTACAGAAGTTCATAATAGGTTTACCAAATTTCAAAAAACCAGTAAGTAGATTCGGGGAAAATTGTCTGAGACAGACGGACAAACAGACAAAAGTTATCCTTTTCATTGAGACGTAAGGAATCCTAAAGGCGCTGATAAAGAAAAAAATTATGTTTTTGTAAAAAAAGTACAGACAAAATATGATCTCATTCTTAACTAAATTCGATTGGGAGTTTTGTTCAAGTTATCATCTTTGATTTCTTACAACCTGATGAATCTACTTGAAAAGCACTAAACTAACTAATTGATATGCGCCGCGCCGAGCAGACGCTGAGGCAGTGCTCCGAGAAGAAGAGGCCATCTCGCCGGACGAGCTCAGCGTCGCGCAGATGCGGGAGATCAAGGAGCGCGCGCAGAACTACACCTTCCAGACGGAGGTCAACCGCATGATGAAGCTCATCATCAACTCGCTGTACCGGAACAAAGAGGTGAGCGGCGACTGCCGAGCGATCACTTCCAGTGCGTGCTGAGCGTTAGTACTAACGAGTACGTGGTTGCAGATCTTCCTGCGAGAGCTGATCTCGAACGGCTCCGATGCGCTGGACAAGATCCGGCTGCTGTCGCTGACGGACCGTGACGTGTTGGAGACCAACTCCGACCTCAGCATCCGCATCAAGGCCGAGCCCGACAAGCGCCTGCTGCACATCATCGACTCCGGCATCGGCATGTCCCGCAGCGAGCTCATCAACAACCTTGGCACCATCGCCAAGTCGGGCACCGCCGAGTTCCTCTCCAAGATGCAGGACGCGGAGAAGGTTCGTCCGGCTCGCCGCACTCGTCGCACGCGCTGCGCTCAGGGCATGACCTACTTACTGCTTGCTTGCAGAGCGAAGCGCAGGAGATGAACGACATGATCGGGCAGTTCGGCGTGGGCTTCTACTCGGCCTTCTTAGTGGCCGACAAGGTGACGGTGGTGTCCAAGAACAACGCCGACAAGCAGCACGTGTGGGAGTCCGACGCCAACGCCTTCAGCGTGGCCGAGGACCCGCGCGGCGACACGCTCAAGCGCGGCACGCACATCACGTGAGTAGTAGGCGACACGCGCTCGCCGCCGCCGCCCGGCCGCTGCTGACCTGTCCGTGTTGCAGGCTGCACGTGAAGGAGGAGGCGGCCGACTACCTGCAGCCCGACACCATCCGCAACCTCGTGAAGAAGTACTCGCAGTTCATCAACTTCCCCATCTACCTGTGGGCGTCGCGCACGGAGACCGTGGAGGAGCCCGAGGACGCCGACGACAAGGCCGCCGCCGACGACGACGACGCGCAGGTGGAGGACGCCGCCGACGACAAGCGCGACTCCAAGAAGACCGAGAAGACCGTGTGGGACTGGGAGCTCATGAACGACAACAAGCCTATCTGGACTCGTAAGCCCAGCGAGGTCAACGACGACGAGTACACGTCTTTCTACAAGAGCCTCACCAAGGACTCCTCGCCGCAGCTGGCCAAGTACGTACCCAACTCCTCATGCAAATGCGTATGCGTATGTAATTTTTGACTTTTGTACTTGAAAATAATTAATTTACATTTACTAAATATGCAATGTTAATACGACTAGAAAGAGCTACAACATATTGATCGAGATAATGCGACGAGAAATTTCAACACTGGGGGAGTGTTGGAATTTCCCGTTGCAGATCAGAATTAGGTGCATATCCGTGTGTGGGCGCTGAGCTAGCCCTTATGGTGTGCAGGGCGCACTTCGTGGCGGAGGGCGAGGTGACGTTCCGCGCGCTGCTGTTCGTGCCGCGCGTGCAGCCCGCCGACTCCTTCAACCGCTACGGCACCAAGACCGACCACATCAAGCTCTACGTGCGCCGCGTCTTCATCACCGACGAGTTCAACGACCTCATGCCCAACTACCTCGCCTTCATACAGGTACGTGCGCGGGGCTCGGGCGTGTGCACCGTGACTGTGTGTGTGTGTGTGTGACGCTACTGTGTGCGCAGGGCATCGTGGACAGCGACGACCTGCCGCTCAACGTGAGCCGCGAGACACTGCAGCAGCACAAGCTCATCAAGATCATCAAAAAAAAGCTGGTGCGCAAGGTGCTGGACATGCTCAAGAAGATCCCCGACGCCGAGTACGACGGATTCTGGAAGGAATACTCCACCAAGTTAGTTCACAACCTTCACTAGCCCACTGGGGCCGTGCATGTGGCCGTCGTTATGTCAGAGGCAGTGGAAAGAATTAGAACACTTGCAGAACTTTATTTAGAAAATGTGGAAGCTAACTAAATTTACAGAAAAACCACTTGCTTAATTTGGTGTATACTTACGAGGCCTCTTGTGTTATCAACAGCATTAAGCTCGGTGTGATCGAGGACCCCAGCAACCGCTCGCGCCTGGCTAAGCTGCTGCGCTTCCACTCCTCGCGCGGAGACTCCATGACGTTCCTGGCCGACTACGTGGCGCGCATGAAGCCCAACCAGAACCACATCTACTACATCGCCGGCTCCAGCCGCGCCGAGGTCTGCGCACTACCACTAGAGCAGCAAGCACGTCGCCGTCGCCCAACCGTACCGAATCTTAATTATGTTGCTTTTGTGTGCAGGTTGAGAAGTCGCCGTTCGCAGAGCGTCTGGTGCGCCGCGGATACGAAGTGCTGTACCTCACGGAGGCCGTGGACGAGTACTGTCTGTCCTCGCTGCCCGAGTACGACGGCAAGAAGTTCCAGAACATCGCCAAGGAGATCTTCGACCTGGAAGAGAGTGAGTAGCCTGTCTCGCGCTTTCCGCACGCCATTAGCGAGAAACGGGACTGACAGTAGTGTGCGCTCTGCAGACGATCAGCAGAAGGAGCGCCTGGAGGCGTACAAGAAGCAGTTCGAGCCGCTGACCACGTGGCTCGGCAACAAGCTGAGCGCCTGGGTGACGCGCTGCGTGGTGTCGCGGCGCCTGGACCGCTCGCCCGCCGCGCTGGCCGCCACCGCCTTCGGCTGGACCGGCAACATGGAGCGCCTCGCGCTCTCCAACGCGCACCAGAAGGTAAGCGCCGCCGCCGGCAGCGTGCAGCGCATGCAGCGCCGCGCTCACCGCTCGCCCGCCGCGCTGGCCGCCACCGCCTTCGGCTGGACCGGCAACATGGAGCGCCTCGCGCTCTCCAACGCGCACCAGAAGGTAAGCGCCGCCGCCGGCAGCGTGCAGCGCATGCAGCGCCGCGCTCACCGCTCGCCCGCCGCGCTGGCCGCCACCGCCTTCGGCTGGACCGGCAACATGGAGCGCCTCGCGCTCTCCAACGCGCACCAGAAGGTAAGCGCCGCCGCCGGCAGCGTGCAGCGCATGCAGCGCCGCGCTCACCGCTCGCCCGCCGCGCTGGCCGCCACCGCCTTCGGCTGGACCGGCAACATGGAGCGCCTCGCGCTCTCCAACGCGCACCAGAAGGTAAGCGCCGCCGCCGGCAGCGTGCAGCGCTCGCTCACCGCTCGCCCTCTGCCCGCAGGCCGACGACGCGCAGCGCAAGCACCACCTGACGCAGAAGAAGATGCTGGAGATCAACCCGCGCCACCCGCTCATCGTGGAGCTGCTGCGGCGCGTGCAGGAGGCGCCCGACGCCGCCGCCACCGCGCGCGCCGCCGACACGCTGTACCGCACGGCCGCCATCCGCTCGGGCTACCTGCTGCAGGAGGGGCAGGCCGTGGACTTCGCCGAGGCCGTGGAGGACATGCTGCAGCAGTCGCTGGGCCTGCCGCCCGGCGCCGCGCCGCCCGACGACGACGACGAGCTGGACGCCGACGCCGAGGCCGACGCCGACGAGCTGGAGGCCGAGGCCGACGAGCCGGCGCCGGCCGACCACGAGGAGCTGTAGGCGACACATTCCGAGTCCTCTCTAGCGCGTGCGGCGCGACTCCACGACTGAATGTTTCATGTGTGAATGATGACTACTTTTTATACGTGCTGGCGTGTTACGTGTGAGATTATGAATTGATAGTTTTAATGTAAATAAATTATATATTTATTAAGTGTCGCCTTTTCATATTGAGATTCCTCGGCAAAAAATAAATTGTCTATGACGGACATCCGAGTGATCCTATAAGGGTCAACTCACACCGAAAGAGCGGCGAAGGGCAGCGAAGCGCAGCGACCCGCTCGGTAAAGAAGGCGCGCGGATTCCCGCGACTGCTCGAGAAGTCGCTGGAATGCTTGAGAATTCGCGGGACTCCGCTCCGCTTCTCGAGCCCGCCCGCGATGAATTCACGTGTCGCTCTCCTATGCGCAGTTCACTTGCAACGAAAGTCGAGGAAACTTGTGTTTAAGCCAGTGGCGTAGCTTGCCTTTGAAGGGCCCTGTATCAAAATGTGTTGAGGGCCCCCCCAACAGTATAAAGTTTTTATAAAAGAAACGAAAAAAGCTCAAATTGAATTTAAAAAACTACAATATTGATTTGAAAACAAATTTTGAAAATAAAATTTGTTAAAATTAATGAGTAACTTTCGTATTTTTTTTTAACTAATCTAATTATATATTAATTCGGTGTATTGTGATTTTTAAACTAAACTTTTGGCACAGCTGTCATATAAAAAAAATGTTAATAATCTATACCTGAAATAAAATATCATGGATAATATTTTAGGAATTTTTGCATACACACATTCGGGGCCCCTGTAGCCTGGGGGCCCCGTATAATTGATACGGCTGATACGGCGGTAGCTACGCCCCTGGTTTAAGCAGTGGACATGAGTATTTTGGATTTACTTCTGTATTCGTTGCACTGCAAGGACTGTATGCGAATGCTCGCGCGCAACAGACGCGTGTGGGGGAGCGGACGCGAGTACTGGGGGTCAATTCCACTAATATCTAACAATAATTTAACTGTTTCGTTTATGTTTCGATTCAGTTTCGATCATTGGGGTTTTTGGTATTCTACTATTTTAAAACTAAAACTGTTAAAGAACCGCAACGCAACTACAACGTTATTGTAACGTGAACTCTGCGCATAATCAGTTGTATTGACACAGATTAAAAAGTACGTATGCGAGATACCATAAGAAAAAAATGAAAAAGCTACTAAAATATAAAATTACGTTTTGCTTGCTTTAAATAAATTGAAAGCTCTGCTTGATTGCAAATACATCTACTATCTACGTAAGGGATACAAAATTAAAACACAGAATTGAATATAACATATTAATACAATGAAATCCTTTACGCTGACTACATTGCAAACATAAAAAAATCTATCGATTCAAAATAGCTGACAAGGCGCGAAAAACAACTTATGTACTCGTACTTCGTGAAAGTTTTATTTTGTTGGAAAAATCTTATAAACAAAGCCGGTAAGTGCCAAATAAATTTTTGTTCTATACTACTTTCTACAGATTGAACATAGTCATATACATAATTATGTTGGCGATCGCTGTGCTGGCGAGGCTAAGGCCTCTGCCTCGAATCTTGCGGGCAGCGGGGCGACGGCGGCGGCGGCGGCGCGGGAGCGGCGGATCTTAGGCACACGGCGCGGCAGCGGGACGGGAGCGGGCAGCGAGCGGTGACTAGTCAAGCGGTGACCCATAGATAATACACTAACATAATAGCTACGGTGACCGCCTGCGCGTCTGCGTTGCAGTGTTGCGCAATTTATTTTTGTGACGTATGAAGCGTGTCGAAATGTCCTCGGACGTGCTAGAGCAAATTATTTCACTACTATAAATAGATAATATAAAACACAACACTACGCGGCTATAGTGACGCGCGATCTGCCCGCTAGTTTCGAGAACGGGTCTGCGATGTCCGCGCCGCTCCCGCGCCGGCGCCGCCGCCGCCGCCCCGCTGCCCGCAAGATTCGAGGCCGAGGCCTTAGGGCGGCGACAGCGGTGGAATGCTGAGTGACGTCACGGGATCGGCATAGAAGTTCAAGTGCTCGGGCTGCGATACTCAGAGACCCAACAAAAAACATCCGTTAACCACTTGACTTATAGCATGGGAACTGTAGCAAGACCCAGTGCTTCCATCAAATATTAAGATGTTATTCGTTCACTTTTAAAGTAACCTTTGTGTAAGACAGTCATTGTGTTGCCAATTATTTTTAGACATGGAAGAAAGCCGAAGGAGGCCTACCTCTGTGAGACAGTTGGAGCTCCTCATAGAGTTTCTGGAGGAACACACTGATCTCGCATTGGGCCGAATTAGGTCTAAAGAAGGTCGCGCAGTCGCCAACAGGCTGTGGACTAGGATCGCGGACATTTTAAATGCGGAGGGGTCAAGTAGAACCCCTAAGGAGTGGGCCAAAGCAAGTATAAAGTGTATTAATAATGAAATATAGTAGATGTAGTAATGAAATAGAATTAACACTATTGATAATGTGTAATCAGTATGTAACAAATTTTTATTTCAGTTTTGGAATGACTATAAGTGCAGAGTTCGGAGTAAGTTGGCCATTATAAGAAGGAGCCAAAGTGGCACAGGGGGCGGACCTAGTGTGAGCCCTTTGGAATCAAGAATGGCATCTCTTATAGGGAGGGATGTGGGCCCTTTACCTGGAGTCCGTAGAGACCCAGTCATTGTTTTGGAAGTATGTAACTATTTTATTAAATGATTACGAAATCTATAATTATAAGCTCATAATTAACAATCTACTTTTCAATTTTATATCAAGAACCAAGTGGAAGAACCTGTCATAGTGATGCCACAGGATGAAGAACTACCTGAGTTCATGGTACCACAGGATCAGGATTCACCAATAATGTAAGTACAAGACATTAGTGTTATGTTCAGTGGCGTAGCTTGCCTTAGACGGGCTCTGTATCAAAATATGTTGAGGGGCCCCCCAAAAATATAAAGTTTTTTATAAAAGTAACGAAAAGTATTCCAATAGAATTAAAAAACCAAAATATTCATTTGAAAACAAATTTTGAAAATAAAAATGGTTAAAAATTAAACAGTAACTTTCGTATTTGTTTTTAGCAATTTTTGCATACATACATTCGGGGCTCTTGTAGCCTGGGGGCCCCGTATAATTGATACGGCTGATACGGCGGTAGCTACGCCCCTGGTTATGTTGTATGGCTGTATGACATTAAAAAAAACCGTTTAATATAAAAAAATGGTTTATTTCATACAACTTCATTTCTTAACAAATATACAAAATAACCTAAATACATTATATTATCTACTATATAAAACAATGTTTACTGCTCTATTTTACTACAAATGTAAATTATAATTTCAGAAACTTATCAAGTTTGCCGCTATGGGGTACTGACCGGAGTCTAGATTCTCTTGCTGTAGAGCAACCAGGCACCAGTAATAGTGGCAATTTGCCTGAGCCACCAAATCTTGGTGACCCACCAAACTTGGTTGGCCAATTGACTACTGAAAATGTGCCGGACCAACCAAGCACGAGCCAAAATGTAGAACAACGAGGTTAATATTCATATTTATATTCGTTCATCATACTTCAAGTATTATTAATTTATAATATCTTTAGGACTAATTATGCAGCGAGGTAAATTCAAAATATTTGGTAACAAAGAGATAATAAATGGAGCAATAAAAAGTATTACAGAGAGCCAAGAATATTAATTTTGTCTTTCTTTCAGACCGCACCTCAAGGAGAGAACGGAGGTCCGTTAGGCCACGTGCACGTGCTCAAAATCAGAGTAAGTTGTCATTTTAACTAAATTATAGGAGCTTTCATAAATAAAAAATTATAAATTGAATACAAAACTACAGCAGGTATTAATTTTAGCTAGAACAAGTGCTCTCAGCGAAGCTCAGGCAGCTGTAGCACGTATAGAGGAAATGCGTGCTAGAACAGAGGAGGCAGTAGCCATGGCCAGTCTGAGGCAGGCTGAGAACTTTGCTCAGCTGCTGCCAATTTTATCTAGCATCGCAGACTCTTTACGAGTATTAACAGAGAGATATATTAGAGGTAAGAGAATAATTAAAATAGTTTCATTCAGTAATTTCAGTAGTACTCTTAAACAAGAGAATATTAAATAAAGTTTATAATGGAAGTCTAATATAAAATTTTATGTTTTGTTTCAGATTAAAGCATATTTATTACATTTTATTATTACTTACATACTATTTTATATTGTTACCTTTTATACTTTTTTATATTTTAGTGTAATAATTGG
This sequence comes from Hecatera dysodea, assembly GCA_905332915.2. Lineage (NCBI taxonomy): Eukaryota > Metazoa > Arthropoda > Insecta > Lepidoptera > Noctuidae > Hecatera > Hecatera dysodea. The sequence continues at coordinate 23,431,237 of HG995291.1, forward strand.
GAAAACCTTAATATTAAAACAGGTTAACTTTAACATTGTTGTTATTTAACAGTTTCAAGATTCAAGATTCAAAAATTCAAGATTCAAGATTCAAAGCATTTATTTCAAATAAACCCTTTACAGGCACTTTTGAATTGTCAAGTCGAAAGAGGTGAAGCTATCTGCACGTTCCAAAGCGTAGATCTCTATGGAGAAGAACGTGCAAGAAACTCCACGGACACTCTTTTAAATCATGTTCTGTATTACATAACTTTGGTTACATCCTTGATGCTTCTATGTGTGAGGACAATGCAAAGAAAAAAAAAGGAAACTATAAAACAATTCAAAGTATTAAAGATTAAAACAAGTCAGTGGCAGTTAAGAGGTGACCAGTCTCAACCGACGGCGCCCGTTCACGAACATGACGCGTGCATCGGCACCATTTAGTTCAACCATTTTGAAGGGAACCGAATGATCCAACACAAGCGCCACCATCAGCGAGACATTTTTGAGCGAGCATGACATACTCTCAACTGCCATTTTAGTTCAAGTCACAAAGTAAACTATAACCTGTAAATGGCTCCATGGTACTCACATTTACAATATTTGAAAATAAACTGCTTCTACATAATACAAAACTATGGTTCACAATGACCAAGCAAATACAAGTAAAAAAGAGAAATTATTTATTCATTAAAAAAAAATAAATTCACAGCACCGAGGTGCTGAAATGTGTGATGGGCTTGGCCCATCACACATTTCAGCACTGCAAGTGATGCTAAATGAGGTCCCCATTGTAGCCTTGAGTCGAGCGTTATCCCCAGGAAAACTGTGAAAAAATAAATGAACAAGTAGTAATTGAAAAAATAAACGAACAAAGTGATCTTGTGTGAGAACATACCTTTTATTCTTTTTTATATTTTAGTGTACAAAACCATAGGACATGGTGTACAAAAAAAAAAAAGAATTAACATAGATTAAATCTTCCAATATGTGATAAAACTTACCATTCAGCTGAAAAATGTACAAAAATAAATTCACAGCACCGAGGTGCTGAAATGTGTGATGGGCCAAGCCCATCACACATTTCCATTTTTAAAGGCTACCTAGCTCTCCATAAACGACGTACTAATGTTTGCTGGTAAGTGCGTCCTTCCTGTAATTGATGGTTCCTATGATCCACTCTTGATATTCGGCGTGCATCTATGTGAGCATCCCTTTCTCTTTCATTTTGTTCTTGTTGTAACGCTTCCTGGTCTTCTCCATTTTCAAAGTCTAAATTGCATTGAAGAGCAATATTGTGAAGAACACAGCAAGCGTTAACTATTTTTGCTGCAACTTGTGGTTCGTAATGAAGTTTGCGGTCCACCAACAAACATCTAAAAAAAGAATAAGTAGTGTGTTTAAGGTTTCATGTAAATAGTTTGTAATAGGTATCTTAGCCTAGTTTTTAGATTATTGTCAAAAGCATAGTAATTATAAATAAATTAAAATGAAATGAAACCCATATGAATTTGACAACATTAATGAATTCTAAGTTATAGTTTAATATTGCGTTATTCACATGAATTTAAAGCACAAATCTTACTGACAGTTTTATGGTTTTATTAAAAAGCTTACCTGAAACGTGCTTTTAAAATGCCTATGCACCTTTCCACAATATTTCTAGTAGTCATGTGCATTTCTGTGTATAGTGCCTCTGGAGTATTTTCCTGAGCATTCAATATAGGAGTCATCATAGTTCTCCTTAAAGGGAAACCGGCATCTCCTAAAAAATATTTTACTTGATGACTGATGAACATGACAGTTGTTAAAATTATGACTGTTTTGTACTAATGCAAATAGTCGTCGCAAATAGCTAGGGATATTCTCAATTTAGTTACTAAAAAGGGAAGGTATTTGCGATTTCTTACAGAATCATAAGAATACAAATAATTTTGAATATTACTTAATTACCTAATAAATAAAAATCTTCATTTGTCCTCCTTACAATATCATTAAGGGTATTACTAAGGGGATTATTGTTCCATGCTGCACTATCATGAGTTGAACCAGGGTTACTAGAATCAACACACATAATTCTAGCATCCGAATCACAAATCTGAAACAAAGTTAAGGAAAATTTTAGACCTAGTTAACCATAGCAATTTATTGAATAAACAAGTCTCAACCATTAACTTACGACTAGGACATTCAATGAATGATAACCCTTTCTGTTGAAATATCTTTCCTCATGATCTACAGGAGTAACAATAGCAACATGTGTGCCATCTATACATCCAAGGACACCTGACATGCCAAATTTCTGATAGAATCTGCAAAAAATGAATTGCGAATGAATTGCATTGATTATTACAACATAGTTACAAATGAACAAAGTTAATTAAACACTGTACCTACCCCCGTTTTATTTCCTCACGATCTTCCTGTGTTCCAGGAAACTTTACATATTTATTAAATATTTGAGGTAGGTTAAGAACCTCTGTAACCTGACGAATGGCACGGGAAACCGATGGTTGTGACAATGAATGACTCGATGATTGTCCGACTAAGGTTTGGTATGAGCCACAAGCATAAAATGCCAGTGCTACCAAGATCTAAAATGAATTTTATTGAACTTGAGTTAATAGTTGGTTCATGAGAAAGCAAAAAAAAATTAAGACATGTTAGAGGTTAAATGCAGATAGGCAACAAGATAAATCATACCTTTGTCGGGGTATCAATACCATCAGAACGAAGGCTAATAGGCATATGGGGGCTAATATCGTCAATTAGCTGCTGAACGACGTTTTTGGAAAGTCTATAGGTTTTCACAAACTCGCGATCGGTTAAGTCAAAGGCGAAATTACGTAGCCTTGACGACAAATTTCGTTTTCTCACTCTTCCGACGTCTACTTGATCGGCGAGACTAAGATATTCATTGTAGAACATCATCTTAATTAAATGATAAATGCGAACAGTCTGGGAACAGTCAAAAATAAGTTACACAAAGCCAACTTTTTTGTAGCGACTAATTTTGACAGATGAGACGCTTAGTTTCGTTTTGGTTTCGAGTGACGCTTGCGTCAAAACATTAGTAGAATAGCGATTATGTTTCGTTCTGGATCGGTTGTGTTAGTAGAATCGAGTTTTAAACTTCAACTTAACTAGAACTAAACTTATATCGTTGTTATTTTAGCAGAATAGAAAAACGCTCAATAGCGGTCGTTTAGTTACGGTTCTGTTGCGATTTCGTTGTAAATTTATTAGTGGAATTGACCCCCTGGCCGCTCGCGACTGCTCGAGCGTTCTCGGGACTTCCCGCGACTTCTCGCGCAGTCGCACGGCTCCGTTTATGGAACTCGCCGGAATTCCTGCGGCGCCGAGGGCATCCGCGCGACTCGTTCGAGTTTTTCATCTATACTTATAATAAATCTGTAGAGAGGTCAATTCTGTACAGTGAATATATTTTCAAAATAACTATCAGGGGGTGATTAGTGATCGATACTGGTGCCAAAAATGCAATCAGTAAAATTTTTGTCTGTCTGTCTGTATGTTCTTTATAGAAACAAAAACTACTCGACCGATTTTAACGAAACTTGGTACAATTATTCTTCATACTCCTGGGCAGGTTATAGTCTACTTTTCATCACGCTACAATCAATAGGAGCAGAGCAGTGAAGGGAAATGTTGGGAAAACGGGAGAAGTTATTCCATTTTTTAAGCTTCCGTCGCGTGTTTAGCCTTAATGGTTTAAGTTACATAGAAATCATGTATTACGGAAATGTTTTACATAAAATTATCTAAAAAATATCCCACAACAGCATATGTCTATCTTTTATGGTCGACTCACAATAACACGTGTAACTCCCGATAGCTTAGCAGTTCGAAGCTTTCTGATTATATTTGTTTACTCTTACGTTTATAATACTCTCACTTATCCCTAATTAAAAAAAGTTAACATTATTACCTATTCAATAAAAAAAGAATCATAGAAATCGGTATAGAAACACCAAACGTATACATGAATACAATAATAAGCCATCGCGCCGTCGCGCTTTAATACGAATCATGCTGTAAGATGTTATTATGATTATTTTTGTGTAACTTTTGTTGCTATTTTATAAAATAGGTACTTATTAGTTATTTTGGTAATGTTTAAATATTCGCTCAAATTACAAATTATTAATAGTTTCAATTTTATTTCTTTTTAGGTGAAGTAGTAGGGTAAGTGCTCCAGTGAATGAACACTTAAGCAATCTTTGAACTTCAAAAAATTATTACACTATGTTATCTCTAAGTTATACGGTCCAAATCTATATTTTAGTAATGTAAATATACTAAACTATATTTTTAAAGTTAGAGTTATAATATTACCTAGATACATTCTTAGATATTGAGCAATAAATTGAAAAATACCCTAAAACACCAGTGAATGAACGGAATTTTCTAGTAAATGAACGAAATAAAACCAGTGAATGAACATAATAAATAGATTTATATTTTGGTAATTTAAAGAATTTTTAAATTAAACTAAATAAATAAACATAAATTCTCTGCCAGTTAATCTGTTATAAAAATTAAAAAATTGTGTATTTACATCCTTACTCAATAATTTTATAACTTCATAGGTCTAACAGACACATCTTTTGGTTCAAAGAAAATATAAAATATATTCAATATCAAATATATTATATATATAACAACAATGGTTAAAGTTTGCTGAAATATTTTAGCAAACTTTAACCATCCTTATTATTAAGCAATTAACGTACTAGAATCACAAAATAAACTACGGCTCTAAATGTAGCATTATATCATCATCAACAGCCTGTTGCAGTCCACTGCCGAACATAGGCCTCTCCTATTGCACGCCACTTAGATCTATTTTCGGCTTCTTGCATCCAGTTTCTGCCAGCTGTCCTACGCAAATCATCACTCCACCGTGCCTGAGGAGGTCATACACTACGTTTGCTGAGACGCGGTCTCCACTATAGAACTCGTTTACCCCAATGATGCGATCCCTCAGAGACACACCGAGCATAGCCCTTTCTATAGCCCATTGAGCGACTTTGAGCTTGTGGACCATACGAGCCGTCAGTGTTCACGTTTCGGCTCCGTATGCCATGACGGGTAGGACACACTGATTGAAGACCTCCGTCTTTAGGCATTGTGGGATCGGGTAAAGACTCGACGTAGCTTCCCAAATGCTGCCCAGCTGAATTCTTCTATTTGCCTCGCCCTCAAAGTTGTTTCTAGCTAACTGCAATGTTTGCCCGAGGTACACATATTTTTGAACAACTTCGAGAACGGCACCGTGAATCGCAATCGGTTCCGGTGGAACATGTTCGTTGAATATGCCCTAGGTTTTATCCAAGTTTATCCGTAGGCCGATGCGTACAGAAGAGTCAGCCAGGTCATTCAGCATGTAGCATGTATGTTGTTGGTCCTGCAGCGTTTCTGCCATGATGTCGATATCTGCAAATCGCAAATGAGAGATATATTCGCCATTGATGTTAATGCCATGTTCTTTCCATTTTAGCGTCTTGAACGTATCCTCCATTGCATTAGTGAATAGGTTTTGGGAAATAACATCCCCTTGTCTCACTCCTCGATGCAACGGTATGGGACTTGTTTACTGATTCTGTACTTGAACGGACATGGTGGCGGCTTCGTAGAGACATCTCATCACTTGGATGTATCGCCAGTCTACTTGGCAGCGCTGCAGGGACTCCAGAACAGATCACATTTCAACCGAGTCAAAAGCCTTTTCATAGTCCACAAATGCTAGACTCAGGGGCTGATTATACTCTTCGGTCTTCTGTATAATCTGCTGCACTGTGTGGATGTGGTCTATAGTGCCGTATCCGCTCCGAAACCCAACCTGTTCCGATGGTTGGAATTCGTCGAGTCTTCGTGCAAGATGGTTCGTGATCACTCTTGAAAACAGCTTATAGACGTAGCTTAGAAGGTATATGGGTCGATAGTTCTTCAACAGGGTCTTGTCTCCCTTTTTGAAGAACAAGACGACCACACTTCTATTCCATGCCTCTGGAGTTCTCCCTTCAAACAGGACAGCGTTAAACAGCTTCCTCAGCCACTGTCAGTTCGGATGAAGGGCCCATTTTTCTTAGCCAGGGCACCTTTTTAGTTACTTTATTACGTAGAGTGGATTTTGGTATGTTAAAAACATTACTTGCTTTATTAAAAGTAAGTTCTCCATTAAGAATGGACGTCGTTACTCTTTAAACGGCTTTTTCCAAAGCTTCTTGAGTATATCGAAATCTTTTGTATTTCTTTTTGACGGAATCCATTGTGATCTAAATGGATAATACTACATAAAAAGAAAAATTAATATAATAATACATTTTAGTTCTTAATGTGATTTCTAACTGAATTATGGTGTGTTCATTTATTGGTTACATTTTCGTGACGAAAACTAATATTTGAACATGACTAAAAATATTAGTTCATTCATTGGATTTTATGAAATTTGCTTTTGTCCAGTGAATGAACGGCCGTTCATTCACTGGATTTTAAACGTTTTTCGCTTCCAATGCTGGGACATCTAATAATTTACGTTAAACCGGCTAGAATGGCAATGAAATTGATTTCAGACATATATTAAAACTATGCACTATTTGAATAAATAAATAACTTGCAGAGTATATTTAAATTACGGCTACATTGTGATAACAAACATTTCGTGTCTTACCCTAGGCCTTAATTCTTGCTCGAACAAAATCACGTTACACTGATAGTGCAAACTTTAAATGCTTGCCATTTTTAAATAAACAGTGACATAAGCAACGAATGTTGTTATTCTAATAGAATATAGAGTTGAAAGTGCGAAAAAAAATACTGCGTTGGGTAGAAATATCTCAGTTTCTTATTTTTTTTAAATAACTTCATTTTGTTCATTCACTGGGGTGTGTTCATTCACTGGAGCACTTACCCTAGTAGTAGAAGTAGGAGCATAGATTTTTAGATACCGATAGGTTAGTTTTGGCTAATTTATGTTCTGTTTTTTTAGTATTAAGTAGGTAAAAGCGTAGATACTTTTATTAATTAGTAGTTATTTTATTAATCAGTTATACGTAGTTATAGGTTTATTTTTAAGTGAAGTAGGTATAGTTTATTATAATAATTATAATTTTGCCCTGTGCAAAATTATAATTTCAGCTTTACTTTCATTTCTTTTTTTGTTGTAAGTTGTACATATTTCACACACACATAGTGATCTATCAATGCACAGCCCAAACCACTGAATGGATCGGGCTGAAATTTGGCATGCAGGTAGATGTTATGACGTAGGCATCCGCTAAGAAAGGATTTCGATTAATTCTACCCCCAAGGGGATAAAATAGGGGATGAACGTTTGTATGAAACTTTGTCAATTTTAAACCGAGCGGGCTGAGAGTTTCAAAATCGGGGGTAAAGTAACTATTCCACGCGGACGGAGTCGCTGGCAGAAGCTAGTGCGATAATAAGTATTATAGTAATGAATATAAAGTTAAAATTTATATGACACTGAAACTGCGCTCCGCTTCGCTGCCCTTCGCCGCTCTTTCGGTGTGAGTTGACCCTAAGGGTTCCGTTTTTTACCGATGTTCAGAACCCTTAAAAAATTATCATAATTAATCTATACATATAAATAAAATTGTAGCGTCTGTTTGTATTATTGAAATAACCACTTTTTACTACATATATGTAATACGGTACATATGTTACTGTGAAAGCCCGAACTACGGTAAATCCTGAGATCTACCAGTAAAACATAAGATTTACCAACTCTTAAAAAGACTGAACCATTCTATGATCATCGTTTATTTCGAACTATTACCACAGATTACTAAATAGTTACTACGTAACAGATACTTCAGTCAGTAGAGAATTTCCAATTCCTACTGCTATAATAGCCTCTACTCCGTCGCGTCAGCAACCGCTGCATGCTAAAATGTGCCTAAATGCTCAAAAGTACAGTGGTGATTGCCTCGCGCCACGCGATCCCACAGCAATCAGAGGGCTGCCTCTTCGATAAAATTAACTATTTGTGTATATATGTGTGAATATGTTCTGAATAGAGGTGGTAGTTTAAAATTGTATTGTTTATCAAATATTTTTTTTTATAAATTGGTGCTGACTGCAATACATCGAAACATAATTATAGAGGTGTCGAATTGTCGATATTTCCTTACATTCTGGTTCAGTACTGGCACTTGAAGTAGTTGGTAGAGATGGCAGCAGTTTTGTAGGCAAAGCGTCAGCAGGTCGTAATTGTGGTTTATGAATACCTAATCATCACCGACTTATCAAAATGAAACACACATAATGACTTCTTGGCTTGGTGTCCGGCCTTGCTAAATCGGGCCTGCCAATCAATTCTAAGGAAGGAGATCGGTACCTAGATAAAACAGACGGACAGACACAGATATGACGAATTTATAATAGTCCCCAAACTAAACAAAACACTAGTTATGAATACATTGAATGATTTTATTAACATACGTTTATTATCGTGGGAAATGAACCCTTTTATTGTAATAAAATAGCTTTTAAAGGATAACTGCGCTGTGGGATGGGATAACATTTCTAATTATATACTGAAAATGCTTAAACACCTTGATCCTCCATTAACCCATATTTTTGAGTCATGTTTATCTAACGGTATACTCCCAAAACTATTTAAAAAAGCAGTAGTTACGCCAGTGTTTAAAGCGGGAGATAAGAACTGTGCTAACAATTATAGACCCGTTTCAGTACTACAGGACTCTCAAAAATTTTAGAAAAAATTATAAATAGCAGATTAATAGATTATCTTGAAACTAACAAATTGCTTTCCAATCATCAATTTGGGTTTACAATTAGACCTAAAAGATCAACTGATCAGCAGTTCACAGGCTGTCTGAATCTGAATACATTAGTACGAAACTAGATAGGGCAGGCTCACCAAAGCCTTCGACACAATTTCTTGTTTTATATTACTGCACAAGCTTGAAACACTTGGGATAAGAGGAGAGCAACTTCTATTATTCTCCGATTATCTTAGAGACCGTCAACAATGTGTTAAAATAGGGCAGCACACAAGTTCTGACATGGAAAATAGTTGTTTCGGAATACCTCAAGATAGTATTTTAGGGCCTACATTATTTTTAATTTACATTAATGACCTATGTAATGGGCTAATATTATCATATGCGGATGACAAAGCTCTGTTGTTTTCTGCCGAGTCTCGAGGTGAAGCGTATGAACATGCCCAAAACGGATTTAATATTGTGTCTAATTGGCTTCATCAAAATCTAACATTAAATATGTATAGATAAAACTAAATACATTTTATTTTCAATGAGAAACATTAACTCACCGCTTACTAACCTTAATATATTCGCACACAATTGCAAGCATGCTGAGATTGCTCGTACTTGCCCTAGTTTAGTTTAGTTAAAGCCATAGAAATATAAAATACAGGAGAAATGGCAAGGGGGCGTGTCGGCGTCCACGCGACATGGACCGAGCGACCATGTCTTACGCAAATGGTCGAATCCGCGAACTAGTGCACTTCCAACCGTGAGCGTGACAAGATATAAGAATGCCGTGTTGTTCAGTGGTTTTTTGTAAGCCTAAACCAAATGGAATCACTTACCATATCAAAGTATAAGTATTTTACTATATTTGTCTTTAAAATCATGAAAACAAGAAATCGTAAAATATTTCTTGCTTAAACTATGTTATTTTTATTTTCAAATGTCACAGCGACAATAACATATAACAATGGATACACTGCTCTTTAACCACTACCTAAGTTTGTCGCTAAGTGACTGAATAAGCAATGTAAAAATCACAAAACGATACTTTAGCAAGCCGATGTATCGCTTAGTACAGCCGCTGCTTCTTGCCGGGAGTTAGTGATGTAATTGTGCAGATACACTATCGCCGTCGATTGTTGAATGAGATATTACAAAAGTGTCTGAACTTTCTTAGATTTAATTAAATTTTAGGTAAATAATCAGTCAAGTGCTTTTGGCTTTGAATTATTGTATTTATGCCTTATCCTCGTGCTACTTCCTTACTTTTTATGGTAATTGTATTTTGCTTCATAAAAAGTTTCGAATGCACTATAGTAATCGGCATGGTTAAGCTAATATATTAGTGACCTTTGCTTAAAATTAGTCAACATATTCATACTATCATTTGTTAAAAATGGGCAGCATGGTGTGTGTAATAAATGCCAGAATCGATAAATTTCCGATTTACTAATCACTAGCGTATATCTATACTTATAATAAATCTGTAGAGAGGTCAATTCTGTACAAGGAATATATTTTCAAAATAACTATCAGGGGGTGATTAGTGATCGATACTGGTGCCAAAAATGCAATCAGTAAATTTTTTGTCTGTCTGTCTGTATGTTCTTTATAGAAACAAAAACTACTCGACCGATTTTAACGAAACTTGGTGCAATTATTCTTCATACTCCTGGGCAGGTTATAGTATACTTTTCATCACGCTACAATCAATAGGAGCAGAGCAGTGAAGGAAAATGTTGGGAAAACGGGAGAAGTTACTCCATTTTTTAAGCTTCCGTCGCGTGTGTAGCCTTAATGGTTAAAGTTACATAGAAATCATGTATTACGGAAATGTTCTACATAAAATTATCTAAAAAGTATCCCGAAACAGCATATGTCTATCTTTTGTCAATTTTCAACCGATCGGGCTCAGAGTTTCAAAATCGGGGGTAAAGTAACTATTCTACGCGGACGAAGTCGCTGGCAGAAGCTAGTGTAAAATAAATTGCTTTTGCACAGCACAACGATACCCAGTGTTGTTTTTGTGTGAGTAAGTTGTACGGTGTACGGTAAATACACGCTGTGCTTAGTAGAATAAGGTTTATAATTGATTGTGTAGTACAGACCAATGTAAGAAATGCGGGTGTGTGCGCGACTGCGTATCCATTGCTTTTACTGAACTGCATGCGTAGTAGTTGCCGGGTGGTAGGGCAAAACAGGAGACACAGGTTTCCGATACATTTTTGGCTACAGGGCATATCTCCTTCTTTATTATATCTGTGGTTAAAGCTGACTACATAAAATACCTAGGTCAAGTTTAGTGCGCTATGCAAATAATAAAGTACGCCTTCGCCCCACCTCTTCCGCGTCCCACCTGGACGTGCTATCGTCGACTCTTAGTGTGCAATTGTACATAATAGATACCTATTTAATCAGTAGCCAAAAGATAATAATAATGTTTTCACAGTACACTACAGATATAAAATATTGTTATTTATCTAGCAGTGTACGCGTCTGTACCGAACTTGGGAGGTGTATTATACTAAACATTTTAGAAGATGTGCATAATGTACTACGCGGTCACTTTTTTATTGAAGTGTTTTTGAAAAATATGTACAAAAGATTATAAGAATCCGCTTAACCATTTCAGAGGCCCAGCAAATCCACAAACGTTACTACAGCAGGATCTTGAATAACTTCGCAGCCAAAGAACAAATACAAAATAAGGTGCAACATGTACCTCATTGAGACAACTAATTTATTAAGCTAATATTTCGATATTCCCATTAAATAAAAAAATGTCTGGCTGCGGTAACGTTATAAATGTTACCCCAGCAGGAAATGTTTTAGTGAAATAACTAAAAAACTATAAGTGCAACAAATTTAAAAATGTGCGCAACGATTACAGAAGCTGGGCAACTAATTTATTTATAAGATTTAAATGACTATTATCGACATTATTTTGCTGAGATAACGTACACGCCCCAGTTGCAGAAAAACTAAAGGCGGTTTAGATGTATTTTGCTCTTTTATAATTCATGCAATAGAAATACCCCATCCCCCATACTGCCTCTCTGTGGGTACTCTAACGCATATTGTTGTTACAATTATGTATGACGAACTAAGCGCCAGCAATCATTTATACACTTTAATTATTACATGAATTGCCACTCTTATTATTCAAACAGGATAAAAGCTATCATGTCCACACCAAAATGACAACCATTATTCAACACGTTTTGTCTTGGTAAAAAATATTTATTAACTATGTATTCTTTGCACAGCAGTATAAAAATACAATTTATTCGTAATTTAGGGCAGATTGATCCATCGCTACATACAAAGAAAGCAGCCTGTAGTAATACAGGGTGTTTTCTTTTTGTATTTACCCTAATATATACAAGTTGAACTATCAGAAGTTTAAAAAACTGCTTTTAATATATTTGAATCTTACAGTAAGTTACAGATGCGATCTGCACTAATGCAACAGTTAGACTTAATGTTGGTTAAGCACCCAGGCCCAACTCAAATTTTGCAGATGTTATCTCACCTAGTGAGAGTAGCAGCAGCAGTTTCGCGTCACACCGGCAGCGCGGGCTGGCGGCGCGCCTGCAGCTTGGCGCGGTTGTAGGCCAGCACGCCCAGTGCTGCCAGCGCCATGCCGGCCAGGTTTAGCGGCGGCGCCGGGTTGCGCAGCAGCAGTAGCGATGCGCCCACCACAGCCGCGCGCTTAGCGGCCGACGCCACAGCGTACGCCAGCGGCGACACGCGCGACAGTACGCTGAATGCTGCCACGGCCTGCAGCCACGCCAGCGCGCCGTCCGCCGCCAGCAGCGCGCCGCCTGCCGCCCAGCCCGCTCCCGGCGCCGCGCCGCCCAGCAGCGCCGCGCCGTCGTGCCACGCCCACAGCGGCGCAAACAGCGCCAGCGCCATTCGGCCCAGCAGTTGCAGCAGGCGCAGATGGTGCACGCCCGTGTCGCGCATGACGCGCTTGGAGTACAAGTGCTGCAGGCTCAGCAACGCCGCCGCCGCCAGCGCTGCGCCCAGCCCTAGTGCGTCGAACTGCAGCTCCGTAGCTGACGCCACGCCAACGCCTACCGCTATCACCACCAGCGCCAGCTGCACACCGCGCGTCTGCCGCTCGCCGAACAGCAGCCACGCCAGCCCCGCCGTCCACAACGGCGTCGTCGCCTTCACTGCACAAGGCCACACCCCAGCATTACTACATTTACTACACTTAACACTCCATGCATTATTTCATTCAAGCCATGACCCTTATCATGATTGCTGAGTTATAAGCATAATCAGCTTCCAATTATGTTCCTACAGTACTCCAAGTATGATATGGTGGATGTCGGTCACTTCATAATCATCTCTTATTTTGGTTCATGATATAATTATTCTGTACAATTTTTCCTTTAATGATTTCAGAACAGCGATGAAACAGATTGCATGTTAAGTGCATGACGGTCTCCCCCATAACTTGTGCCTGTTCTACAAGAACAGCATTTGTTCATAAAGCCCAATGTAAAATCACACAGTTCAATGTTAAAGCATGATCATAAAGCCAACCTGTGTGTGCATAGGAGATGGGCACTTTCCAAATAGAAACTTGCGAGCATACGGTGGTGAGGAACTTGGCGAAGGCGAGCGGCACGAGCGTGCGCCAGTAATAACGGCGCGGGAAGTCGGTCGCACGCCGCACGCTGCACAGCGCGAAAGCGGGTGCGCTGCACACCACGATGCTCAGGAGTTGCACCATGGTCACCGTCACCGGGAACGGGAAGTCCGTCAGCACCAGCTTGCCCACCACATTGCTGGCCGAGCTGGCGGCGTACCACGCCAGGCACAGCGCCACCACCACCAGCGACTCGCGCCGCGACCCGTCCAGCCCCATAGCGCTCACAGATGACGCCCCGGCCCCGCTACTGTCACTTGCCACCTTTCTGACAACCTCATATTTCGCTTTCATTCATTCATTTAAAATGAAATTGGAAGATTGTTATGTTGCTTTGAAACTTATAACATAATCGGGAATGCGTTAAATACAACGAGTAGTAAACGTGAACATCTTGTACAAGTTAGTAACTTTCCAACACGAGCCGCTTATCAATATAAACTTTGGTGTATCAATGAGTATTATGAGTAAATAAAATTAACTGTACAGTACAGCTGGCTCTCTTTTAGAAGTCAATCCTTTAGATTATACTAGGCATGGGCAAAAAATATCGATATATCGAAATATCGATATTTTTCCATACAAATATCGATATATATCGTCGATATTTTTAGTCGCGATATATCGATATTCAATTTTTAGTTTAGACTATCGAATTCGTATCAAATTCGATATTTTTTTTACGCAATTTTGGTTGCGTGTTTTTAATGTTATTACAATAGATTATCCTTGCATACTCCTCGCGTATTGTTAACTTAAAAAATCTCGCCACAATCGTTATTAAATGCAATATAGCAATTTAAGACTACTGGTAGCGTGCACGAAAATACAAATTCTATTAAACTATCAGTGTAAGATGAATATGACCTTGAATTAACACGCAACTATCAATTTTCGGTTTTTTTTTTCAACAAATCAATCACAAAACTTAAAAATAGAATAATCATGCGAAAACTGACGATATATCGATATTTTTCACTCGATAATTATCGATAGTGTTTAAAAATATCGATACGATAGATATCGATATATTTTTTTCACTTGCCCATCCCTAGATTATACTGACCATAGATATAGATGATACTGCCTGTACAATGTGTCATTGAGGTAGGAATGTACCAAAAACTTAGAGTATAGAATATATAGAGATGCCGTAATGTTCTATATCTTATTTGCTTATACAAATATCTATTAAATCGATACAGAAATAAGAAACTACACTTTGTCTCTTTTTAACCAATGAGTTTTCACATTTGAAGAAAGAGACGTCACACTATTTGTTTTATCTCTTCCTGACAACATTTTCACATATCCGTCAATGTACGTACCTCGCGTGCCATCCGCCATTGTTTGGGCCCGTGGTTTTGAACTACGTCAGCTGTCAAGTGAACAACAACATTGGGTTTAAATTACGATTTTTAGGGATAAAAACGCTCCAAACTAAATTGTATTGTGCTGTGAGTATCTAGTGGAGCAAATTGAATATGCCTACGTGTGCAATAATTCAGTGTGGTGCAAGGAAAAACCCCAATCGAGCCTAATTAAACATGCACAGGTTAGTAGCCGTATTTTAAGAAAAACTTTATCATACTGCTATTTTTTTTGTATAACTATCCTTGTTTTATTTATAGAATCAAAGTTCCCACATGTACATACAAATTATTTCTGATATTTACCTCTATTTGCTAAATTTATATCATGTTTTGTTTACAATAGAAATGACAATTCAAAATAGTGATGTCTTTTATAAGCTATCGATAAGAAAGTTATTTTTTTTTAGTTTGTATTATATATTGTTGAGTAGGGTATCAAAATGAAGGGCTTGAAGAGACGATTTTGAAAATAAAACTAAC
This sequence comes from Hecatera dysodea, assembly GCA_905332915.2. Lineage (NCBI taxonomy): Eukaryota > Metazoa > Arthropoda > Insecta > Lepidoptera > Noctuidae > Hecatera > Hecatera dysodea. Next base: position 23,446,512 of record HG995291.1, read on the forward strand.
AAAATAAAAATAGTGATAGTACTAAAACGACAATATCAATTCGTCATGCAGTAGGTGGTGGTTATTTAGTTCACTCTGATTTGTTCCACTAACTGCATCAAACTGAAATAAATTTGCATGTTTTTTATTTACACAGGTTCCCTAAAAATGAAGTACTATGCCAAAAGTGGCTTGTGAAAAGCTATCCTTAAGAAACTATTTTAATAAATTAACATTGAATAATATCGATGGTCAAGTTTTTTTTTTCTGAAACAAACGAAGGGGTACGTTTTCGGATATAATAACAGTTACATTACATTTATTTAAATAAATGTGTCTTTTCGGTCAGAATTATGGTTTTTCTTCTCCTACTTGAACGAATGAACGGTAATTATAGGTCACAAGTTGCCAGAAGTTATTTAAGAAGTAGTTATATGTTAATTGTTATACATGATTTAGTTCGTAATGTGATTTAGAAGGCCACTTTTAGTTTCTATAAAATTAAACTCAGATTTCAATGGATAGTTCACAATAATTGGTAATGGTTGGGACTTTCAAAAGTGCCTAATAAATATCTCACTAACATTAGGCATTTACTTTGACCTGGTGATATATTATAGTGAATAAAGGTACATTTTTCATATTACTTTGTTGTTTTAATCCTTTTAATACCTCAGTGTTAGTATCTTTCTACAATATTTATACTCTATGGGCCGAGCCTACGTAAAACGGTCGCCCGCGCGGTTCCTTACAAAAGCGCTCCGTTGCGGCCCCTTTTTGCTAAGTAACAAATATTAAGTTTTTCATCGACTCTACACATGCACACCTTTAAAGTTGAAATAGCGATACTGAGGGTCAGAGTAATCTTTATGAACAACTTTAAATGTAGAACAGAACCTGAAATCGCAAAAAACCTCAGTTGTCCTTAAAGTCACTCGCAAAAACAAAATTCGAAGTCAGTCAGTCGCTCATAAAATGTAGCTTCTCACCCCTTGTAATCTAATCATCCAAAGTTTAATAGTATTGATAAGTAACAAAATTAAATGTACCAGAAGAAATGTTAGTAACTCTGGTATCGATATCGATACTTTTTGGTTTTGATTACTTATGTGCTTCCCTAGCAATGGCCGCCATCTTTTGGGCCAGGTTTATAGTAGGTATGCACGCGTATTTTGTAGGTATTTCTGGTCCATATTATTGTAAGGTCTTTGACCAAAAAGTATAGTGCTGGATGTCAAAAGCAGGGTTGCCAACCAAAAAAAAAGATTCCTCAAAGTCAAAGTCTTTTATTTGTGGTCATAGGTTAACAAAGATGGTGCATAATAAAAAATGTATCACTATGTCCTGCTAGTACAGCGTACAAATATTAAAAATTATAAATTATTAAAATAAAAACATTAATCTTAAATTAAAATTAAGTACTTAACTATCCTACTTTATCAACTAAATTATCTAATATTCTGTCATTGTTTATTAAGCCTTATCTAATAAAAATACTTGCATTTTTTTCTTAGAATCTTGTAAATCTATTGTCTTCAAAATTTTTATAGGTAGTTTATTAGATACCTACTACTCAAAACAAAATAAGGGCCACGAGGTTTTTTTTTCATTTTAGTGTAATTTATTATACATTTACATATTGAAAGTAGTAAAATATTGAGTGTACACAGTCTTTGATGTCTAAACTTTTTAAAATTGTAGTATTCATCTAATGCTGGCAACAATTTTAAACAAAATTTGATCTAAATCCTTTTTGAACATTTTGATTCCATTTTCTTTGACCTTTTGCTTTCCTTAGCTTCTTGGTTTATTAGAAATTATCAGAGTTCATTGATATCTCGAGTCAGAAACCATGGCGTCATATGGACTCGCTGACAGCAACCAGAACCGTTACGATGATTGAAGAAGGTCATTCGCAGCGATCTGTGGGTTTGCAATTGGGATTTTCTCGAAGAGCTATTCAAAATCGATGCAATCGTTTCCAAGAGACCGGCAGTGTTAGAAGAAGACCTGGTTCGGGCAGAGTTCGCATTACAACAGCTCAAGAGGATCGTTACATTCGATTAAGTGCGCGCCAAGATCGCACAACGACGGCCCGCAAGCTGCAAAATCGTTTACTGCTGACAACGGGTACTCGTGTCAGTGACCAAACTATTCGTAATCGATTGCATGACGACCAGCTGCAGGCATCAAGAAGGCGAGTTGTCCGTGTTCCATTAACCAGGAATCATCGTGCAAATCGTTTAAGATTTTCCCGTCAACATTTGGAGTGGGACATAAACCAATGGGGCATGCATGGTGCTCTTCACAGACGAATGCAAAGTTAATTTTTTTAACGACGATGGGCGTATTAGAGTATGGAGAAGACGCGGCGAGAGATTTTCAAAAGCCTGCATCCATGAAGTCGATCGTTTTGGTGGTCCAAATGTAATGATTTGGGGCGGGATAAGCTTACACGGCAAAACTGAGCGCGCTATTTTAAATGAGGGTACTGTTACTGCTCAGCGGTATATTGAGGAAGTTGTCAGACCACATGTGATCCCATTTGCACAGCGGGTCCTGGATTCATCTTGATGCAAGACAATGCTCGTGCACACACGGCTCAAGCGACTCGGTTTGTACTGGAAGACTCACAAATTCAAGTCTTGCCGTGGCCGGCGAACAGTCCGGACTTAAATCCAACAGAGCACATGTGGGATCAGTTGAAACGAAGAGTTAGAGACTGTTAAAACCTTTTTTATACTAATAAGTACACCCTGGCCACTACTGTTTTGACAGTTATTTAAATTTGTTTTTTCTTACAATATATCTGTCACTGCTCTTGTATCTATGTAATAAATTACACGTTTCTTTTCCTTGTGAAAAATAGTTTTCCTTATAAGTCAACTCCATTGGCTCTGCTAAATTAATTTGATATCCTAACAAGTGGTTATGGTCCCTCCAACGTCCACCACGGTGCAGCAGTCAGGAGCCGATTCCAGTACAGCGGTAACAAATTCTTCCAATATGACAAATGCAATAAGCATTAGTAAACTAAATGGTCACAACTTCAACACTTGGGCATTTAGTTTGGAGTGCTATCTGACGGACGTCGACTTATGGGAGGTTGTAATTCAAGCGGTCGATCCCGCCGATCCCATCGCCATGCGCCGAGACGCGAAGGCACGAGCTAAGATTTGCCTCACGTGTGACGAGTCGGTGTTTCCAATAATCAGGTCAGCAAAAACCGCATATGAAACCTTTAATTGTATTAAAAAGGCTTACGCTGACAGCGGGCTTACAAGGAGATTAGCTTTAATGAAGAGTCTCCTAGGAAATACTTACACAGGAAACATACACGAGTATGTGAACAAGGCGTTATCAACGCAGCAAGAACTGCAGGGAATAGGAGCAGCAGTAGATGATGAATTTCTGGGCATTATTATGCTTGCAGGACTTCCAGAAAAATTTCATCCACTCGTCATGACTCTTGAACATTCCAACACAAAAATATCATCGGAAAATGTCGTGACAGCACTTCTCAAAGAGGATGTGCGTACCGCAACAGCTACTACCACCAGAGGACCCATCAACGCAGCGCTACAAACGAAGAAAACGTTTTGTACCTATTGTAAAAAACTAGGGCACGTAGTTTCGCAGTGTAGAAAGCTTAGACAGAAGAAAGGCAAAAATGTTTCCGCTAACATTTCTACACATTATACATCGGAATTCACACTTTCATCCTGTTTTTCTAACATTCCTTCCTCAGGTTCTCATGACTGGTATATTGACTCCGGCGCAACTTCCCATATGAGTAACAGGAAAGATTGGTATTCAAACATGTCATCCCACATCACCCCTATTACAGTTGCTAACAAGGAGCAATTATTGAGCCATGGTAAAGGTACTGTAAATATTCATATTTCCGATAGTGTAAATAAAATTAGTGATGTTCTTTATATCCCTGGACTTGCTACAAATCTTTTATCTGTAAGCAATTTAGTTAAAAAAGGCTTCGATGTTTTGTTTACATCGAAAGGTGCAAGCATCATCCAAAGCGGCGGATGTCAAGTGACAGGATCTGTCATTGCTACAGGATCAAATCATAATGGAATATACAGGTTGGATCTAAGTAGTTCGCAAGCGTTGTATTCTTCGACCAAAGAGTCTGCAATGCTGTGGCATAGGCGCCTTGGCCATCTAAATGCAAAAAGTATGGATATACTTAGAAAAAAATCAATCGGTTTAGATTACAACGGTAGCTACACTGAAAAGTGTGTTCCCTGTTTACAAGGTAAATTAGCTAAAAAGCCGTTTAAAAACTCTAAAAGTAAATCAAGCAAAGTCCTACAGTTAATCCATTCTGACTTATGTGGCCCTATGAGTACGCACTCGTGGGGAGGAGCTTTGTACTTATTAACTTTTACTGATGATTTTAGTCGCAAAACTTTTGGATATTTTTTGAAAACAAAAGCCGAAGTTTTTTCAAAGTTTGTGGAGTTTAAACATTTAGTCGAGAATCAAACCGGTGAGACAATAAAAGTCCTACGTTCGGACAATGGTCGTGAATATGTAAATAACGATATGTGTACCTTTCTTAAGGAAAATGGCATCGTACATCAAACCACGATTCCGTACACACCTCAACAAAATGGAGTTTCCGAGCGATTAAATCGGACAATAATAGAAAAAGCTCGATCGATGCTCCAAGACTCAAAACTACCCTTGGCGTATTGGGGAGAAGCGGTAAATACGGCAATCTATCTCAAGAACCGTATTCCAACGCAAGCTTTGAACAACAAAATACCAGAAGAACTGTGGAGTGGAAAGAAAATCAACTTATCTCACTTAAGAATTTTTGGTTGCGAAGCTCACGTTCTTGTACCCAAAGAAAAACGTACGAAACTGGATTCTAAGACACAGAAGTGTGTTTTTGTTGGCTATGCTACAGAAAGCAAAGGATACCGTCTTATAAATCCCGATAATCCTCGAGTGATAATAGTCGCTAGAGATGTTGTCTTCATAGAGGACAAGACGCCGCCAGTAGAGTTACAAAATTCTTCATCCAGCGAGGCGCTACCCTCATCACAGTCGCGAGAAATCCTTGTACCTTTTCAAGATGAGGAGCAACTAGTTCCACAAACGCAGCATCATTCTCAGCCAGAGACACTACCTGAGATGTCATCTTCTGATCAGCCGACAGCCCTACATGATCCTGTAACACCTGAATTACCAGGCGCTCCTGAAGCTGAACCCAGTGAAGAGCAAAATTTCGAAAGGAGATATCCTATTCGGGAACGACATCCTCCTAAACGTTATAGTCAGTGTGGTCTCTTCATGACTTCAGATCTCGAACCGGAGACTTATAAAGAATTTACAGATCATCCCCAAAAAGAAAAATGGCTCGAAGCAATGAAGGCAGAATATGACTCATTAATGAAGCATGGAACATGGATTCTCGTTGACCGCCCCTCGGACAGGAAAATTACAAAGAGTAAATGGGTATTTAAAATTAAAAAAGACACAAGTGGACAGATCACTAAATACAAAGCCAGACTAGTAGCAAAAGGGTTTACCCAAGTAGCAGGTGTGGACTATGGCGAAACTTTTTCACCTGTCGCTAGACTGTCTTCAGTACGGCTATTAATAGCAGTTGCTGTCCAAAACAATTTGCAAGTTGAACACCTTGATGTGGAGACAGCCTTTTTAAATGGAGACTTAGATGAGGAGATTTATATGGAACAACCTGAAGGTTTCTCACTAGATCCAAAGAGTAAAGTATGTTTTCTTAAGAAATCCATTTATGGCCTTAAACAAGCTCCACGCCAATGGAACAAAAAGGTGTGTGAAGCAATGGAAACATTATCCCTAACTCAAGCCACGACAGAACACTGCCTTTACTATAAAAGAGAAGGAAATGACTTCCTCGTTGTCGCAGTTTTTTGTTGATGACTTCTTTTTGCTTAGCAATAATGCTAAAATGAAAGAGAATTTCAAGAATGATCTTAAGAAAATGTTCTCTGTCAAAGATCTAGGTCCCCTTAAGGATTGTCTCGGAATGAGAGTTATTCAAAAGGAAGGTTGCATAACTCTAGATCAGACCAAATATATCCAGAAACTATTACAAAAGTTTGGCATGAATGACGCTATTCCCGTGACTACACCATTGGAACCCGGCCTTAAACTGTCGTTACCTGACAAAGAAGAGGAAAATATTGAAGTTCCCTATCAAGAGCTTATCGGCTCATTAATGTACGTTTCCATATGTACACGACCAGACATTGCTCATGCGGTCTCATATTTGTCTCAATTCAACGTACATTACGGGGAGGTGCACTGGAAAGCCGCTAAGAGAGTTCTTCGATACCTAAAGGAGACTATTCACCTCAAATTATTGTACAAATCAGGTCAGCCCTATCCAACAGGATATGCCGATGCGGATTATGGGAATAACATAATAGATAGGCGATCCTTCACAGGATTCATATTCTTAATGAGTGGAGCTCCCATCTCATGGGAAGCGCGCAAGCAGCGCACAGTCGCTCTTTCCACGACAGAGGCCGAGTATATGGCTCTTGGGGAAGCTTGCAAGGAGGCAATATACCTAAAATCGCTCATTTCAGAAATATTCGCCAACATTCATCCTATCATCATTCATTCAGACAATCAAAGTTCAATTAAACTGGCCCACAACAACACATATCACGCACGCACTAAACACATAGACATCAAACACCATTTCATTCGCGACTCACTTGCACATCACAACCTTAGCCTGAAATATGTACCAAGTAATGAAAACATTGCCGATATTCTCACAAAACCTTTACCAAGAATTAAGCACGCTAGATGTGCAAATCTCTTAGGTTTACTTTAGTGTAGGTTTTGTACAGTGTTTTATATTTGTTGGTATGTATATAGTTGTATTTTATATAGTGAGTGATAGGTAGGTGTTTACCGTTTTTTTTTTTCTTGTTAATGTATACAGACGTGTTTTATTTTTCTTGTTGTGCTTTAGTGTTAAGTGTACAGAGAACTTTGATTTGTAAATTTTATTCTATATACAGGGTGTCCGTATTACGGGGAGGTGTTAAAACCTTTTTTATACTAATAAGTACACCCTGGCCACTACTGTTTTGACAGTTATTTAAATTTGTTTTTTCTTACAATATATCTGTCACTGCTCTTGTATCTATGTAATAAATTACACGTTTCTTTTCCTTGTGAAAAATAGTTTTCCTTATAAGTCAACTCCATTGGCTCTGCTAAATTAATTTGATATCCTAACAAGTGAGACGGTAATCAGGAAATCCACAACCAACAGCAACTCATCAACGCTGTGAATAGGGCCTGGGAAGAGATTCCAATGGAAAATGTCAGGCATTTGATTGAGAGCATGCACTCCAGGCTTCAGGAGTGCGTAGCTAAACGAGGAGGGCATACCCATTATTAAAAGATGGGCATGGAGTATTTTCTTTTGTTTTCAGTAACTTAACGTTGTTTTTATTTTTAACCTAAAATGTGTTTTTTCTTTCAAAAGCAAATAAACTTTTTAATAATTATTATTTGAATTTTTTTTTTGGTCTATATGGTAAAAACAACATTAGTTTTCGTTATGGAGACAAAAAATGTATATTGGTTTTATTGTTTTCATGGTACAGACAAAATACCTTGTGGCCCTTATTTTGTTTTGAGTAGTATATATTCTTGTTGAAATACTAAAAAAACTTGTCAAAAAGGGCAGTTCTGTGAGTGTTACTTATTTTGAGAAAACAAGAAAGAAACTGAAGACGAGGCTTTGGCCTTACTTAAAAAGAAGAAATATACCGAAGACGAGGCGGTATGGTCTAAGACCTTAGCCTGCCCTAGAAGGGCTAAGGGGAAGAAAAAAAAAAGTCTATGGTACTCGTCATCTGTCAGTCACTCATTAGGGAAACAAGAAAGTTTTTATTTTCCTGGTAAAACTATCAATTTATGCAAGTTGTTTATAGGTATTTTGATCAAATATCTAGAAATAACTAATAGTAATATTGTAAACAAGTGTTTATAAATAAGACATGCATATAATAAATTAGTGTTGTTATTATACGAGACTAATAGCGAAGTTGAAAACTATCTTTATTCTGAGAGGACCATATATTATGGACAGCTTGTCATCTCCAGTACAATCTCTATAATTTTAATTGAGGTAAGTGCAAAATTTGTGCAATCCTTCCAAATCATATGATGAGTAGATCTCGCAAAAAGTCAGTTACTCCACCCATACAAGTGGAAACAAGCAACATAATTATTATTGTTATCAGCGTTTATGATATCCTGAACGAAATGAGGGCACACCTACTGGCAGCGTTGCCAGCAGTTGAAAGAATTACTTTCAGAGTTCTCAAAGATAAATTTAGTGTTTGAGTTCAGTAGTATGAATTGTTTCACAATTTCTTTCCATAACATTAAAACCTGCAACATCAAAATGATGATTGTAGTGATCAGCATTAACACCCTTGATTTGATTTGATAGTGGGGTTCTGATAGGGTGATATTACCAAAGATAGAATGGTGTAGTATTATTATAATAATTATACACCAGTGGCGTGCAGTGGTTCGAGTCAGGGTAGGCCAGAGAAAATGTCCAAATAAATTTTAAAAAATAACCACATTATATAACCACATGGTTTTTTTTACATTTTCTCTGGCCTACCCTGACTCGAACCACTGCACGCCACTGTTATACACCATTCTATCTTTGAGCAAAGTAGGACCAATAAATTCAAATCATTATACAGAAGAGTTATTCATTAAGTTATCTAAACAATACTAAATTACTAGGGTAAGGATAGGTGTTTTATTAGGGCTTTCTAAGACATGCTTGGGCAGATTGCACTATCATCATCTGCAATTCTCTGCCTCACTCACCTCGCTGCACCGCTGCAACCTGAGCTTGCTTGACACAGAAAGGGTTAGTAATCTGGTTAAAGATTGAGTATACACACTCTTTGTTCCTGCAAGTGAACTTAACATCTGAACTGTTACATATCTATATCGAACCTACCTTGGCAAGCGTTGCTTAACAAATATATTTTTTGGAAATCTATCTGATGGACTAATTAGAATTATTCTGTCTATTGCCAAGTGATGTTATTTTTACACTTTTAGCCCATATGTTTTGTTATTATTCTTCAATGTGATCATCAGTAAGTCTCAGGTAGATAAGTCAGAGACATACCATGAAGTATGGTCATTATATCTTCTCTCAGTACTCTGAGAGCCAGGGTGCAGTTGGCTGGAGGCAAGCTCGGACAGTTGTCACGAAGTAAGTCTACTGTCTAATTATTAAAGTAGGCTAGCTACTCTAGTTGGCTTTAGTTCTTGTTTTGGCCTATTTATGGTCAACAAATGTGACATCAACAATATGATGCAAATGCATCGGCTTGGATAATCCTAGATTATTCATACAGACTACCTATCAGTTTTAGAGTAATCATATAGGCAACCAAATTCTAATAGGTAGGTAGATAGATCCAACTTATTCTAAAAACATTTTTGTATCAAGGATCAAATTCCGCTACCCTAGTCTGTTGAACACTCTTGTGGTTATATGGCAATCAATGGGTGATTGCCCAAGAAATAAATCTTGTCGAATTTCTGTCCACTGTGGATTGCATGTGAACATTATAAACAAATCTGGTGTGCCATTATGACGTACATACGAAATAGCATCCTGAGCATATTCATGCATGTGTCGCGGACTTCCGACATATGTTGCTGGGACAATACTTGTACCCCTATTCTGTGCAGCATTGATAGCAACCTGAGCCCTGTAGTCACCTGCGTAGTTCCCGTTCCCATAGTAATGCGGGTATGAAATATATCCTATCGCTGATAATGTGGCTTTCTATTGGTGAAAGAATTTTTAAAATAGAAAACATTATAATTCTTAAAGTTAAAATACTTCTTAGCTGTATCCCGCGTTTTCACCTGGCTGTGCCATTTATTCTTTCTGGCTCAGTGTTCTTTCTTTCGTCTCCCAAGGATCATAGCTTGATGTCAAATATTTATGGTTCTGGTATCCTGGTACTTTGTGAGTCTACAATTCCAGCTCCGGAAATGCTTCGATATGTTTATAGCCCTGGTACACGTGAATCTTTAGGTACCTCTCAAATGTCCAGCTCCTGAAATTCACAGTCATGTTCCAGGATCACCCCCGTTTCGCTCGTACGTTTTTTTTTTATAAGAGAACCTTCTTCTGATAATAAAAAACACAACAGAAAATGAATTAGCGAAATCGGTCCAGCCGTTCACGCGTGATGCCAAGACCAAGGGAAATAGGGATTCATTTCAATTGCTGCACCCGAACACACTAATTCAACCAAGACAACCTGCGACCTTCCCGCCAAATTCCGTAAAATATAATAATAGCGATCAGAAATTGTTCATCGTCAATGTATAATGTCTAAACCAATTGAAAAAAAAGCAAAAGTAATATTTTCAATTAAATTTGATCTCTGAACGACGCGCGACGGGACGAACATCAAATATTCGATACTAGAGTAATAGTTTCTAATGAAAGCGAAATTGTTGGTACTGTATTCCAAGCATTTTTTTTCACATTACTCAACTTTTAAACCTTCCCTGAACTTCCACAAATAATTCAAAACCGAAATGAGCCAAATCAGTTGAGCCGTTCTCGAGTTTTAGCGAGACTAACGAATAGCCATTGATTTTTATATATTATATACATAGATTATATTTTTAAATATTTTTATATAAAAAAAAAAATATAAAAAAATAGTAGCCCATCGAATTCGAAAACAGGGTCCAAGCTACCGGTGGTCAGGGCTCTCGCGAGAGGAACCTCCTAACTATGCGAGTCGTGTCCAAAGGTACTGCTTTCTCGATCAAGCCCTTGATTCAGCTGCCCAACGAGAGCCTCTTGAGATGTTGGTCGAGGCTCTTGGCAATTATGCCATTGGTCGTCACAATGACTGCTGTGTTCATATCCCATATGTCGACAACCTCGCGAGTCAAGTCAAGATACTTCGATTGTTTATCTTTCTTGTCTTCACGAGGTTCTCGTCATGCGGGACTGCTTTATCAACAATCATTGCGCGACGCTAGTTGGTCTATCACCACTATGTCAGGCTTATTGGCAACAATAGTCCTCTTTTTTGGCCTCGCACAGTTTAAATTTAATATGTTTTAATTATTTTTAATTATGTTTTTTTTTTAATTTTTAATTTTATCTGTTTTGTGCGAGTCCTAAATAAACATTTTTCTTTCTTTCTTTCTTTCTAGTCCTGTCAGTGATAATTAGACCGTTCCCAATACAATGTGCAATTGCCATTTTCGAGAACTGGGTCGGGCACATACCTATAGTACGGTATTTCCGATTCGACAAGATTGTATTTAAGAGCAAGTTGCTGGTGAATAATCCTGGCTACAAGGTTGTGCCCGTGCAAATAATCTCCGTTAGCTAGACTAGAACAACCGGAAATAATGTGGCGGATGGATTCCCCGGGCCGGTGACAAGCCCGACATATATCAACCGTACCGTCCTTCAAAATGTATTTCCGGTAGTTTTTCGTCATCATAACTTCGTCCATAATCGCACAGACAAAACCTTCGTTTTCTCCGAAGAGGTCACCAAATCGTAGCCAGGCTACGGACGCTAAAAAGTTTACTGCGGGCCCATGTAGGACCCGATAAAAGCACCCGTGAAGCTCCTTGCTCTGCCATACCTCCTTGCGATCATCTGTTGCAAGTACTACAGGTTTGCGCCAATTCTCGTTACCCAAGGAGAGCGGGGAGAGGGCCTTGCCCACCGCGACCACATCTCGGTGCATACCCACTTCTGCTTCTAGGAAGAATTCCCTGAAACTGCTCTCGCGGTTGTGCAGGCTTTAAATTTGGATGGATGGAAAGGGACAGTAGGCCAAAGAAAAGATGGATGGATTGTGTGAGGAGTGATATGAAAGAAAAGGGAGTTAGTGATAGCGTAACGGCTGACAGGAAAGAATGGAATAAATAACGTGTTGTTCCGACTCCAAGAAACATGGGATAAGGGCAGGAAGATGATGAAGAAGCCGCGACCCCCGCACTTCCGCGGAATATACAGCCTCATCACCGAAGATCTTGAGAGATGCATTCGATTTGCGGTCAGCAGTGAACGGACCCTCCTGTCCAGGGCATCCAGTGCTGTCTGAGTCCATTTGAGTATGCCGAAAGAGTACATCAATACGAGTGCAAGACTTAAGCGTTGATGGCACGCACCTGGTTTCCACTTAATAAAAGACTATTTAATACTTCTACTTCAACGATAGTTTCACGTCAGCAGCATTGATTGTACACGTCAAGAGTATGAGACATCTGAACAATGAAACATTAGGAAAGGTACTCGTCGACAAGACTTGAAACAAAATATAGCATAATTATGCTAATTATATAATTGCTAAACACTTAGATTCCATAATCTCCCCTTTCTTTACATGCATGACTGCACATTTGTCCACACCAAATTCCATCCTGATGCCACTACTGAAGGTTTCAGCTACCTTCAGTAACTCCATCAGTCGTAGCTTGTTGGGGGCAAAGAGTTTCAGGTCATCTATGTAAAGAAGGTGAGATATGGCCTGACCACCTCTTCTCAACCGGTAGCCCAGGTCTGAATCCTCCAGCAGTGTGCTTAGAGGATTCAGAGCTAAGCAAAACCAAAGTGGACTCAAACTGTCGCCCTGAAATATTATTATATCGGTCGTGTCGTTTCAAATGATAAATGAAAAATAAATGATAAATGATTTATTTTTGTAAGTAAGTTGTAAAAAACACTTTTACACGTCAATCTTTTTTGGCCGTTATAAAAACTAGATGAGGCCGGTGTTTCCTAGCTGACTACCCTGAGAAGAAACACCGAAACAAACTCAGAGGTCAAGGTCTCTTTTGAAGTCCATACAATAGGGTAGTTGCCTAAAAAAATCTAATTAGTCCGTAAGATAGACTTCCCAAAAATATTGGACACGTATTTTTTATTTTTTCACGTAAACAAAAACGAAGACGATATAGTGCGTTGAAAACTCGTGTGACGTCACTCCGTGCGACGATTTTTACCACGCCCTGATGTCACAAGCCTCCAATCATGATCTTTGAGCCTTTTTATCTTCGTCAATTTTTAGAGATTTCATAAAGCAAAAAATACGTGTCCAATATTTTTCGATAATCTAAGTGACGGACTAAATAGGATCATATTTTTATTCCTCAGGAAACATCCCTATTGTACTGGTCAAATCATATTCGGAGGAGTCCAACCACCAACACCGTGACACGAGAATTTTATATATAAGATTATGATTTATTTGTTATCTATATTATTATTCTTTATTCTTATCTATATATATAAAACAAAGTCGGGTTTGTTACAACACTTATAACTCGAGATCTGCTGGACCAATTTTCTTGGTTTTTGATTCGTTGGATTAATCTCCGCCCCGAATAGCAGAATACATCTTAAAAACAATGAAAACTCGACGAATACATTATGAAAGATGAATAATTATCCCCAAATGTTCCTTTGTTTCGTACCTGTCAAACATTTGTAAGTAAGGATTTACGTGTACCAGCAGACCATAAACATGTCGAAGCATTTCTGTGGCTGGCATTGTGAGCGAAGACTTACAAAGTACCAGGATACCAGAACCATAATTATTTAACATCAAGCTATGATCCTTAGGAGGTGAAAGAAAGAACACTGAGCCAGAAAAAACCCATAAAAAATGCCATAAATAATAAATTTGGTTTTTCAATGTTTTCTAGTTTTAATAATTTCTTTTGACGTCCAAGATCCATTTGTATGTAGAAAAAGATCTTTCTACATCTGAAGATGTTAATGGAGCGTATTTTAAGAAAAGTGTTTGATGATTTGCCTCATTTTTTTTCAATTTCCTCACTACCTTCCCTAATTAAGTCTAAATTGGGGTTTCTCTCCATGACTTGTTCAATTTTATATTATCTGAATTACAATCGGAAACAACAGCTCTGACTTGGTCAAATGCTGAAAGTGAATCAGCTAGGGATAAATTATGTTTTTGTAATTCTTTAATTGATAATTGTATAATATAGTAATTGTCTTTGATATAATTCAAATCGTTCTGTAAGTTTTGTTTTTCTAAAGTGTTTTTGCGTTCGAATAGCAATAGCATCAGAGCTGTTTAAACAGGACAACACGTCTTCAATTTCGTAAAAATGTTGAGCGTAGTAAAGTGATGCCTCTAACCAAGTGCCCCATCTGGTAACGGTTGCGCAGGCAGCGGTAAGTTAGGTATTTATTTTTTTAAATTTTAACTCTGCTTGGGGCTTTTAAAAAAACTTTCTTAATATTGGCTATTAAATTATCTACATCGTGATATTCCAATCTTATTTGCTCAGATACACGATAGCGTGCGCCAAACATGTCACGTGTTTCATTTCTGGTAAAAAAAAAAACAATTTCTGCCTGCAGACAGCATGTACGCTACACTATCAGTGCAGAGTACTAGGACATTGCTAGCTTTAGACTCAAAAGAGTTTTGCCACAGATTTTCTAAACACTCCAATACAAACTGAGTGATTGTTTGTTCGTTAACTACAGTTAGCATTTTACAAGCAATCAAATAAGACCGAAAACAACAAAACTTTCTGGGAGGTATTCCATGAAGCACACCCAAATGAAGCACACCCAGACGAAGTACACCTAAAGTATTCCACTTAGCACACCCGTAGGTGGGCTTCAAATAAAAATTTAAAATAATTAATTTCCTATTCCACGAAGCACACCTACGAATATCACTCGCATAGTGCGGGGACTAAGAAATAAAAATGTCGATAGAAGAAAATATTTATTATTTAAAAGACTAACTTAAATTTCTAACATCATTCAGTTTCATTATAATAATGTGACACAATATTTGACATTTTTGTAATCTTACTATTTAAAATCACAGATTGTTTCATAATTATCATACCAAAAAAAGTTTTAGTTTTTAACTATTTTTCTATTATTTTCCTTTTTTGTGCTTTTAATAAAATCACAGATTGTTTAATAATTATGCAATAAAAACTTGGACAAATATCAAAAACATTGTAAATATAGTTTTCCATAGAGATCTATGTTGAAGTTTTCTTATAGCTACCTGTTTAGTGAATAATAAAAATACTCTACACTCTCTCTCACATTACTGAACTTTGTAAAAAAGTTAGTGCTTCATCTTATGCCCTTTATAAATTGGCCCCAACTGTTAACATAGATACTCTACTTACAGCATATTACGGACTTGCTGAATCAATATTAAGATTTGGAATAATTTTCTGGGGCAATTCAACTTTGAAGGACACGGCGTTCAAAGCACAAAAACGTTGTATACGGTCTATGTTTGGGTTGCAAATCACTGACAGTTGCAAACCAATGTTTGTAAAGCACAGGATTTTAACACTTCCGTCACTTTACATATTAGAAATATCAGTATTTGTAAAATCTAATCCGCATTTGTTTCCTCTCTTAAATAACAATACAGGTAGATATAGGCGTGAGAAGTACAAATTTTGGGTGCAAACAATCCCCGCAAAAACAGCATTTTTAAGAAAAAGTGTAATATGCATGGCTCCTACAATTTATAATAAAATTCCTAATTCCATAAAGATAATGAATATTAATTCTTTTAAGACTGAACTAAAAAAAATGCTACTTAGTAAGTGTTATTATAATGTTGCGGAGTTTTTAAACGAACAATTTTGAATCTTGATTATTTAAATATTTCATTCAATTTTATTATTTCTATTTATTTTTCTATTGTATATTGACTTTAATTGAATTGTGACTTGATTGAATTTTGACTGCCTATTATTGATTTGACTGAATTTTTAATGTTTTCAAATTTGTTTTTTTAAATAATTTTGACATTGTAATTTTGAATGGAATTTAAATTTTGACAATGTATTTAAAATTTCATCCAGATTTTGACATTATAATTAATTTAATTTTACCATTTTTATTTAACTATTATCTGTCTAGTAAGACTAATTTTGTACGCCATAAATGGCAAAACATTAGCGACCTCACTTTAATTTTAAGACCTCTATACTGTACTCATGTTTTACAAAATAAATATCTTATCTTATCTTATCTTATCTACTTTAACATAAAAAAAAACTTTTTACAAAAAATAAAACCGTCTTCTAAACAAAAAATCCAAAAAGTATAGAATAACTTTAATTTCGGAACTCGGTGTTTTCGGTTGTTTTTTTTGTTTTTGAACACACACTTCCGAAATTAAAGTTATTTTATACATTTTGTTTTTTTTGTTTAGAAGTCGGTTTTATTTTTTGTAAAAAGTTTTTTTATTTTTCACTTTTTAGTGGTTCACTCCCAGCTAAACATACCCATCACAGCGTACGTGCTATAAATTGGTGTAAACAATAAACAAACATGCGATTTCAGCTATCCCGACAGATTTGCTATCATTTATTGAAATTATCAAAAAAACCGCTTGTTCGATTTCGATAAAATTTTCATGGGACCATTTGGGAACCCTTTCCAACAAAAAAAGAATTTTTCAAATCGGTTGGCAAGCGACGGAGGTATGCGCGAACAAACATTAAAAAAAAAAAAAAACATACAAACATCCGAATTGAGAACCTCCTCCTTTTTTTGAAGTCTTGTGTTTACTATATTGTTTGTTATTATATACTAACACTTGTGTCCACGCGTTGACTATTAGCGTATCATGTATACGTCTTATCTATGGGATTTATATATGAACATTATGAAAATTACAAGTATTGTATCACATTATTATAATGAAACTGAAAGATGTTAGATATTTAAGTTAGTCTTTTAAATAATAAATATTTTCTTCTATCGACATTTTTACTTCTTAGTCCCCGCACTATGCGAGTGATATTCATAGGTGTGCTTCGTGGAATAGGAAATTAATTATTTTAAATTTTTATTTGAAGCCCACCTACGGGTGTGCTAAGTGGAATACTTTAGGTGTGCTTCGTCTGGGTGTGCTTCGTTTGGGTGTGCTTCATGGAATACCTCCTTTCTGGATGCAACGGTTTTATTAAAAAAATAACTACTAATATATGTACCTAATAAGTCTGTTGTTTCATCCAATGATATCCACAGTTTCTCATTTTTATTATTTTCATCGATTGAATTAATTTTGTTTTTAAAAACTTGTCCAAATAAACCTTAGGCAACTGTGATTCGTCGGGCACTTTACGATTAGTACAAACACAACAACAAGTACTTACTGCACATATATTTGTGAAAAAATCTTAGACCACGGAATGTTGCAGAGAATCAGAAACTTAATTAAATCCAAATAAAATTCTTCTTGCGGCTTCTTAAACGTTCCTTTATGTACTGCGCCTTGTCTTTTGATGTTGCCTTTGTTTATAGTTTTTACGTGGCTTTCACACCTGTACCACTAGAGTGATCGTAAAGTAGTTCGGGATAACCTGGTATCCACTTTCACACCTGTACCTACCACTAGAGTGATCGTAAAGTAGTTCGGGATAACCGGTATCCACTTTCACACCTGTACCACTAGAGTGATCGTAAAGTAGTTCGGGATAACCTGGTATCCACTTTCACACCTGTACCTACCACTAGAGTGATCGTAAAGTAGTTCGGGATAACCTGGTATCCACTTTCACACCTGTACCTACCACTAGAGTGATCGTAAAGTAGTTCGGGATAACCGGTATCCACTTTCACACCTGTACCACTAGAGTGATCGTAAAGTAGTTCGGGATAACCTGGTATCCACTTTCACACCTGTACCTACCACTAGAGTGATCGTAAAGTAGTTCGGGATAACCTGGTATCCACTTTCACACCTGTACCTACCACTAGAGTGATCGTAAAGTAGTTCGGGATAACCTGGTATCCACTTTCACACCTGTACCACTAGAGTGATCGTAAAGTAGTTCGGGATAACCTGGTATCCACTTTCACACCTGTTCCTACCACTAGAGTGATCGTAAAGTAGTTCGGGATAACCTGGTATCCACTTTCACACCTGTACCTACCACTAGAGTGATCGTAAAGTAGTTCGGGATAACCGGTATCCACTTTCACACCTGTACCACTAGAGTGATCGTAAAGTAGTTCGGGATAACCTGGTATCCACTTTCACACCTGTACCTACCACTAGAGTGATCGTAAAGTAGTTCGGGATAACCTGGTATCCACTTTCACACCTGTACCTACCACTAGAGTGATCGTAAAGTAGTTCGGGATAACCTGGTATCCACTTTCACACCTGTACCTACCACTAGAGTGATCGTAAAGTAGTTCGGGATAACCTGGTATCCACTTTCACACCTGTACCTACCACTAGAGTGATCGTAAAGTAGTTCGGGATAACCTGGTATCCACTTTCACACCTGTACCTACCACTAGAGTGATCGTAAAGTAGTTCGGGATAACCTGGTATCCACTTTCACACCTGTACCACTAGAGTGATCGTAAAGTAGTTCGGGATAACCTGGTATCCACTTTCACACCTGTTCCTACCACTAGAGTGATCGTAAAGTAGTTCGGGATAACCTGGTATCCACTTTCACACCTGTACCTACCACTAGAGTGATCGTAAAGTAGTTCGGGATAACCTGGTATCAACTTTCACACCTGTACCTACCACTAGAGTGATCGTAAAGTAGTTCGGGATAACCGGTATCCACTTTCACACCTGTACCACTAGAGTGATCGTAAAGTAGTTCGGGATAACCTGGTATCCACTTTCACACCTGTACCTACCACTAGAGTGATCGTAAAGTAGTTCGGGATAACCTGGTATCCACTTTCACACCTGTACCTACCACTAGAGTGATCGTAAAGTAGTTCGGGATAACCTGGTATCCACTTTCACACCTGTACCTACCACTAGAGTGATCGTAAAGTAGTTCGGGATAACCTGGTATCCACTTTCACACCTGTACCTACCACTAGAGTGATCGTAAAGTAGTTCGGGATAACCTGGTATCCACTTTCACACCTGTACCACTCGAGTGATCGTAAAGTAGTTCGGGGTAACCTGGTATCCACTTTCGACTGTTTCAGCCTTGACGTTTGCCATGTGTAGGCTCTTTGAAGAACTGGAAACTCGTACCTCACCTAAAACAGAATAGAATAACTGAATACTCCTTTTTATCTAATTAAGTTTGTTAAGAATTAAAAACAATCTATAACTTTAAAAAGTCTACTTTCAATTCCATTGATTGAATGTGAGATTCGCGAGTCGATCGAAAAATGGTACAGATTTCTATTAGAATTTAATGGTTTAATAGGCGAATCTATATGAATAAATTGATATTGCCATATCGTTACATAGGATTTGGATGGGCGTATCTATTTAAAGTACATAAAACCCACAATATAAAAAAAAAAAAACTTGAGAGGTGTCAAGGGACACTCGGACGATACGACCAGTAATTCTATCCCGCCTACTAATATTATAAACTAGCTTCTGCCTGTGACTTCGTCCGCGTGGAAGTTACTAAACCCCCCGATTTTGAAACATTCTCCATTTGTGCTCCGCTCCTTTGGTTCTTATCGTAATTATATATAGTCCACAGTCTTCCTCGATAAATGGGCTATCTAACACTGAAATAATTTTTGCAAAAAAAACACTCGACAACGTTGTATATTAAAGTATTGATTAGAGCGAGTACGACTTACGAGTAGTGAGCATGGACGGATAGGTGTATGGTTGTTTATATTCTCATGCAAAATCCATAAATTATGTTTTATTTTGTAAAATCAATGTGCAATCTTTATACATATTAATATATGACAATCTTAGTAATGCTAGGAGTAGAACTTGGCAATTTCATGTAAGCACATATGTATGTACATATGTATATTGATATCAGTTGCCTGATTACTATTAATGGCTCTGCCACCGATAGATACTGATTACAAACGGCTGTATGTATGCGTCACTTACAAACCTAAAGCGAGAGATAAGAGGCCATGATTCATCATCTCCATGGATTGGAATGTGACAGGCAGGAGTAGTAAGGCGCACGTGTTGCAGGTGCGGGCGGCGCGGGCGGCGCCGGTGATGCGGCGATGGCCTCGCGGCGCGTGACGCGCAAGTGGGAGGTGTTCGCGGGGCGCAACCGCTTCTGGTGCGACGGGCGGCTCATGACGGCGCCGCACCCCGGCGTGTTCGCGCTCACGCTGGCGCTCATCTGCGGCACGTGCGCGCTGCACTTCGCCTTCGACTGCCCCTTCCTGGCGGCGCGCGTGTCGGCCGCGGTGCCGGCGGCGGGCGCGGCGCTGTGCGCGCTCACGCTGGCGGCGCTGCTGCGCACGGCGCTGTCTGACCCCGGCATCATCCCGCGCGCGGCGCCGGCCGAGGCGGCGGCGCTGGAGGCGGCGGAGGCGGGCCGGCCGCCGCCGCGCGCGCGCGAGGTGCTGGTGCGCGGCCGCGCCGTCAAGCTCAAGTACTGCTTCACGTGCAAGATGTTCCGGCCGCCGCGCGCCTCGCACTGCTCGCTGTGCGACAACTGCGTGGACCGCTTCGACCACCACTGCCCCTGGGTGGGCAACTGCGTGGGCAAGCGCAATTACCGCTACTTCTACACGTTCGTGGTGTCGCTGTCGTTCCTGGCCGTGTTCGTGTTCGCGTGCGCCGTTACGCACGTGGCGCTACTGGCGCGCGGCGCGGGGCTGGCGGCCGCGCTGCGCGCCACGCCCGCGTCGGCCGTGGTGGCGGCCGTGTGCTTCCTGTCCGTGTGGTCCGTGCTGGGCCTGGCCGGCTTCCACACCTATCTCGCCTCCACCGACCAGACCACCAATGAGGACGTGAGTGTCTCGAACGAGACTCGATTCTCCCAACTATAGTTATATTCATATCCATTACTGATGACATCATTTACTGTTTCAGATCAAGGGCTCGTTTTCGACACGTCGGGGCGTGTCAAATCCGAACCCGTACTCGCGCGGCAACGCATGCGCCAACTGCTGGCACGTGCTGTGCGGCCCGCTGGCGCCCAGCCTCATCGACAGGTAAGCGCGGCTCGTCAGCACCGCTGGAGCTGCCCGCACCGCGCGCTCAGTGGCTCTCATGTCTCTCTGTGTGCAGACGCGGCGTGCTGCGCGACGAGATGCCGCCGAGCTTCGCGCGCGCCGTGACTACGCCGCCCGGCCCGGCGCCCGGCCCGGCGCCCGGCCTGGCGCCCGGCCTGGCGCCGCAGGCCGCGCCGCTGCAGCTGTCCGTGCGCGCCGCCACGCCGCCGCCGGGCCCGGGCGCCGCGCTGGGCGGCAGCTACACCAACCTGTTCTCGGGCGGCGAGCCGGTGCGCCACGCTTACATGAACCGCTCGCTGGACCTGGACCCCGTGCCGCTGCAGCGCACGCCGTCGCCGCGGCCGGAGCGCCGGCGCCGCGCGCGCTCGCCGCCTGCGCTGGCGCTGGAGCCGGCGCCCGCGGGGCTGAGCGCGTCGCGCCTTCGCCTGCTGCACGACACCACCATGATCGACGCAGCGCTGGACCTGGACGAGCCCGAGCCGCCGCCCCACCTGGCGCCCCCGCACCTGGCGCCGCCGCACCTGGCGCCGCCGCACCTGGCGCCGCCGCACCTGGCGCCGCCGCACCTGGCGCCGCCGCACCTGGCGCCGCCGCACCTGGCGCCCCCGCACCTGGCGCCGCACGCGCTGGCGCACCACGCGCCGGTGCACGGGCGCGCGCTGGCTGCGCTCTGACAGGCGCTGGCGGCCCGCCGCCGCCGCCGCCGTGTGCGCGCGTGTATTGTAAATAAATTATGATAATTATAATAATAAATAGCTGGTATTGTAGAGTTCGTTTGACTATTATTTTAATTCTATCTGACCCGCGCAACTTCGTCTGCGTCACATAGGTAACACAGAGGAAAAACCGTTTTTGTAATATTCTTCATTGATGCTCCTCTCTTATGTATCGTAAGCGTACTTGTACGTACGCGTGCATGTTATGTAGACTATCCCATCCTTCCAAAAAATGGGCTTTCCAACACTAAAATATTTTAAAATTCGACAAAGTAGTTCATGAGATTAGCGCGGCTAACCAAACAAACACTTCAGCTAAAACGTACGTACAGTAAATACCTTGCAAAACCTGATCCCTAACAGAATTAAGAAAATAGGGAGACGGTAATGCAGGGAACTGATTGCATCACCTGTTCCGAATCAAATTAAAAAAAATCCAACCCAAATATCTCCTGTTACCTCGAATCAACATTGATGAACAAAACAGACTATTTCGAACGAATGGTTGTTAGTACTCGAAATATTCAAATTAAGAAACTGAAGAATCAATCCCACCAAAAACATTCTCTAAAAAACTAGCCCAGTCTCGATGGAGCTGCTTGTTTATCTCTAAAAAGTAATGAAATCTAGACAAAGTCGTGCCAAGTCTAATGTTCCTTACTGCGATTTTTTGGCCGTTGAACATTTTTTATACGTTAGTGGGTACAAGTCAATTTTGTTTACACGTAATGTTATATCTGTTGTAACTACCTATGTTTGTTAACGGCCGAAACCAATAACCTATCTATCACATACTGGAGATAGAAAAACAAATGAAACAACAGAAAAATCAAGAAAAATTATATAGGTTTTCTGTTGTTTCATTTGTTTTTCTATCTCCAGTATGTGATAGATCGGTTATTGGGTTCGGCCGTAAGCGAGATACTGCCCATACTGGTACCTACTGGTAATTGGACGCTAGTGTCTCATTTTAAGCTGTTGTTGATTGTGCAACATGCATTCAGCATTGACAATGCTGACTTCTGCTCTCTTCTTTTTGGAGCGTCAAATCGGCCACCGATCTAACATAAAATAGACGTACAGACGGACTTCTATCAATAATTAGAAATCCGTCTGTACTGGAAATATTTTTTATACTGTTTCTTTCAAGCTCGCCTATTATGCACGCGCGTATTTCAACAATATTAGAAGTATTGTTGAAATACGCAGCTTTATCAGCCTACAATGGGGAGGCGAAGGCAAAGTCAATTACAGATGGCGCGACAATCGTTGGTACCTCATTCAGCCGTCCGCAACTCTTTGGGGTTATGCATTAATTATGCTTTGTTTTCAAAATAAAATAATTAGGTGTTCCTGTGTGTCTTTCGTCAAAATAAAATGTATTCCTCGTTGACTGTGGCTCAATTAAAAGAAGAGTTGCGCAAAAGAAAAGCTAAAACAACAGGAAAGAAGGCTGTTCTCATAGCTAGGTAGGTATTGAATATTTACACAAAAATCGACACCATTATTTTTATTGTGCATAAATCACAACGTGTATAATTAATTTCTGTATTTATTGTTCCAGATTACAAGCATATGATTTAAATTTTAATATAGTAACTGAGGATAATGAAGATGAGTTCTGTCACGTTTCAGTTCCGAGAGTCCCAATAACTCTTTCTTTGCACAGCGTGCTTCATAGCGTAATGATCTTCTTGATTTAGATTGCTCTTCACACTTAGAAAAGGAGAAAATCGAGGGGATGGCGCCTTTCTTCAATAACTTCTTTTCCAATTTAATACCTGTAAATAAATGCATAATGTTATGTAATAGGTACTTATATTTCCTCTTAATAAATGTTTTTACTGTTATTGATTGAATATCTCACCTGTATACTTGCTTTCTTCATAATAATCACTTGGTTTAAAATGTTTTGCACATAAAGTCGGAGTCGGCTTCCAATTTTTCCGACGTATTGCTTTGATCCAAGATTGCAAGCATTTTTTGTCTCTAGGAAAACGATGAATTCCAATATTTTCACAATTATAAGCACAGAATCGCGGCATTTCGTTAATTTTATAATGCAAAAAGTTTAATCACATAAAACATATGTTTTGTTTTGACCAAGTTTTGACAGTGCGTCAGGTACCAACGACAAGACGCCACCTACCGAGAGAAATTGGCGCTTTTTCTCCCCATTCCAAGTGTCAATTTTCCATCGTCAATGGGTAGCGGTTCTGGCGACAGATTGGTGCAAGGTGTCATGGAGCACCTGGTTTTGTACCCTTGTGTAGGTCTAGGAACCCTTCAACGGCCAAGTCGCACTGTACGATCATTTGAAAGTTCATAACACTAATGTATTGTCCCAAAGATATAATATAATATAATAATAGCCTTTATTTAACAATCTTACAAGTATGTACACAAATAAATGATTTTGATTTGATTTGATTTACACATTATATTTCAATTATTAAACTAACTAGACACCGGTTGTGCAAAGATTGTCTTGCTTTCCAGCATAGGCCTCCCCTAAAGCTTGCCACAGAGTGCGATCGTGCGTTTTTCTTCTCCACATTTTGCCTTTTTTTTTTTTTTTTGGATGGGAAATCATCGAATGACCCCTCCCGCCCTGGGTGGAGCGGTAGGGAGTGTCAGACTTTTACTGACTAAAACCCACCCGTGCTCCTCCATGTGCCCTTTGCGTTCCAGGGCCGCGGTAACTCTTTCGAACAAATTCCGCAACCTCCACATTTTGCCTGCTGTCCTTTTAATGTCGTCCTCCCACCTACGACGTTGTCTCCCTTTCCTTCTTTTATAATTCCTTGGGCACCATTCGGTTACTTCCTTAGCCCATTTATCTTTTTTAGTCCTCATCATATGACCTGTCCATTTCCACTTCAATTTTTTAATAAAATAGGTACGACACATCAGTCACCCCCGTTCGTTTACGAATTGTTATTAATTTTATTTTATCTCGTAGTTTAATATTGAGCATGCTTCTTTCGATGCTCGGTTTCGATGTTATGCTGACAAGTCTCTAGCTGACGTAAATTGTGTTCTGTTAAACTCCAAGTTTGACAGCCGTATGTCATAACGGGCAGAATACACGAATCAAATATTTTCTTTTTGAACTGAAGTGGTACGTGGGGATTTTTCATTATTTCCTTGAGGGACCAGTATCTTTTCCAAGCTAAATTGATTCTGTTGCTAATTTCTTTAGTTGTCAGGTCCTTCGGAGATATTATTTGTCCAAGATATGTGTATTCGTCAACATATTCTATATTTGTACCATTTATTATAATAGGAATTTTTTCATCATTTGTCATTAATTTTGTTTTCGAGGTGTTCATTGTCAGTCCAACCCTTCCGCTCTCATATACCAGTTGCTCAAGCATTTTTTGTAAGTATGAAGCGTTGTATGAGATAAGTATCAAATCATCTGCGAATCTGAGGTGGTTTAGCTGAGCACCATTGATATTAAGTCCATATTTACTCCATTCGAGACGTCTTAATACAGATTCCAGCACAGCTGAGAAGAGTTTGGGTGACAGCGGGTCCCCTTGTCTAACCCCCTTTTTTATAGGAAAATATTCGCCCACTCTTTCTGTTCGTATTCTAGCTTTTGTATTCGAGTATATGTTTTTGATAATACGTATGTATTTTTCATTAACTCCTTGTGTTTGCAACGCTTCCCATATATTTGCGTGAGTGAGTGAATCGAACGCTTTGTTATAATCTACGAATGCCAGGTAATAAGTAATTCCATATTCATTACTTTTCTGGATAACGTGTTTTATGGTGTGAATATGATCGAGTGTTGAGAAGTCACTTCTAAATCCAGCTTGCTCTTTTGGTTGATTTTCATCCAAGATCTTTGTTAGACGATCTAGTAGTATTTTCGAAAATATTTTGTAAATGTTGGACATCAGGCTGATGGGTCTGTAATTAGCGATATCATGTTTCTTTCCTTTTTTATGTAGAAGTACTATAGTCGACGTAGTCCATTGGTGAGGTATGTATTCTGTATGTAAGATTTCATTTAATAGCTGTGTGATAATGTTTGATGTTTTAACAGATGTACCTATTAGGAGTTCATTCGATATTCTGTCTTCTCCCGGTGCTTTTCCTCTTTTCTGAGAGTTGATGGCTTTCATGACTTCGTCTCGCATAATGTTTGGGATGTCATTTTCCTTTCTGTTCTCACTGACGACTTTATTGTTTGGCTCGATCAGTGATCCCTTATCGCTATATAGATCTTGGTAGTAATCAGTAGCGATTTTCAGTATTTCAATTCTGTCTGTCTGGTTCCGCTTACTTTTTCTGTTTGTCATATTTCCGATCCAATCCCAATTTTCTCTCAATTGTTGCCATGCCTTTTTTGTACCACCAGATTTTTCTATACAATTATTGATTGTTTCTGTTCTTGTAAACTGTCTATGTTTCCTTATTTGCAGATTTATATCTTTACTTAGCTTTACTATTTCTTGTCTATTAATTTTCCTGTCTTGTAATAAGGTCTGTCTTTGTTCGATTAGACTTCTGGCTTTTGGTCCTAGTTTGTCTTTTGTTTGTTTGTTTTTAACTATTATATTTTCTAATTCTAGTAGTTCGTGTTCTAGTGCGTTATATTTTTCTTGAATATTATTATAATTATGTACCTTTTTCAAATTGTTTTCCAAAGAATTGAGAATATTTGCAGGAATTGGCAAAGGTATTGGCTTTTTCGATTGTTGAATGTTTTTTCTTGATGTTTTTGGTTCTACTGAATATAATTGTCCTCTAACCATTCTATGGTCGGTATTGTAGTTGAGTTGGTTGACGACCTCTACGTTGGAGAATATATTTAATTTGTTAGTAATTATATAATCTATTTCGTTCTTTGTCTTTCCATCAGGTGACATCCATGTCCATTTTCTATTCTGTTTTCTTTTATAGTAGCTATTTGTGATGTGTAGGTTGTTTTCTAAAGCAAAGCTTACCAGTCTTTGTCCGTTGTCGTTCCTTTTTCCAGTAGTATATGGGCCTAGTATTTTGTCTTCGTTTCTTTTTCTCTTTCCGATTTGACCATTGAAGTCTCCGATGATGATTGTTGTTTTGTTCAAATCTGACATGATGTTGTTTAATTTGTTGTAAAAATCGTTCTTTATTCCTTCTTTGGCGATTTCGGTTGGAGCATATACCTGGACAATTGACATTGGTTGCTTGTAACCTGGGAGCCTAATATTAAGTACGGCAATTCTGTCAGATATTCCTCGAAATTCTATTATATTGTTTCTAAGGTATTTTTTAATAATGAACCCTACTCCATACAACCCAGCTGTTTCATTTTTGTAGTAAAATATGTAGTTTTCGTGTTCTTCAACTTTCTCTTCCGCTCTTCGTATTTCGCTCAATCCTATAATATCCCAATTTACCGTTTCTAGTGATTGTTCAAGTTCCAATAAGGATTCACTAGACTTAAGAGATCTTGTGTTCAGCGTAGCTATATTTAATTTGGTCCTGTGTCTGCTGGATTGCGTTTTCTTCCAGTTATCATTATCAAACTCAAGCTCCAGCTCAAGCTTTTGGGGGGTATGGTCTATCACCCCGCGGTGACCAACCGTATTGGGGATCTGGTTGCGTTTTATTAGTTTGCCATTATCGTTGTATTCAATTTTCGCGATTCCGGTGTCTAGAAATTCCTATGCCTTATTTTGTTGCGTATGTTTTTCCGATAGTGAAAAAGATCGGGATCTCATATATGCAAATGCGTCGGTTTTGTGCAATTTGGATGGGGCTATAATAATTTTTCCCTCTGTGGGGCGTGGTGGTGTTTGTACATTATTAGGTGACATAGAAGACTCCCTTTTTCTTTTTTCCGTTTCTGATTTTTCTTTCACGATGAGATTATTATTCTTAATGAAAGCTATGTTTCCACGTTCTTTTTCTTGTTTTAATTGCTGTTGTAGATTTTTCCGGGCTTCTATTGTTTCCTTCGAAAAATCTTCAGTTATGTAAGTTTCCTGTGGCATATGTTTTTTATTTTTGAAAATTTCATTTTTCTTGAGTTGTGACGTAAGTGTTATCAGTATAGGTCTAGTTTTGCCGTCTTGTTTTTGGCCTAATCTGTGGTATTTATTTATTTCAATTTTTTCTATCTTTATATTTATATTCGCCAGAATAGTTTTAATCATGGTAAATAGTTCTTCATAAGATTTTTCAGTTTCTTTAATTCCGTGCATCAATATATTGTTTTTTCTGTTCATGTCTTCTAAACGCTTTATTTTTCTATTTAATGTTTCCACTTCTCCTTTTAAAACTTTATTTTCTTCTATTACTGGTTGTATTTTATCAACTATAGTTTGCATTAATTTATCAGTTATATTTTGAGTTATTATTGTTGTTTGTTTCTCTAATTCCATTTTCATTAATTGAAATAATTTAATCATATCCTCTGACATGCCTGAAGTATCCATCATGCAGTAGTAGTTTAACGATCTGAGTTGCGTTACACGAAACGAAACGTGATAGTTGTGTCCGTTATGTTGGTAGATTTTAAAATTTTTGTGATGGCAACACTCTTGTGTAGATGTCAATGTCACTGTAGATTATGACAACTTTGACAATGTCACTATATATACTTTGACAACTTTGACGTTACTTTTTTTTTGTTTTCTGACAGAAATTCTAACCTTAAGGGCGCACCGAGTTTCTAGCGCTAATCGATTTTAGGTATTCTATGCGCTCCGTGTATGTGTGCGTGAGGCACACCGGCAAGAGAGCAGCGCCGACCGCGCGCCGCGCGTATAATAACTTATCGGCTATATAAGTAGGGTAAAAATCCCAGTAGTCGACCTTTTATTTTCAATTTCAAATTATTTATTCATCAAAGTAGATTCAGTAAAAACTACTTTCGTTAGTACGTAAGGTTCGACTTTTAATTCCATTCAGTAACTTGACGGTTAATTTGACAGATTTTAATAAAAAACAGCTATTTGAGTTGGTGTAAGCATAAACTATATTCAATTAACTTCACAAATGTACTTGTCGGAGAAGGTATGGCTGTCTCTCGTTAGCATCAGGCATATTTTAATTAGTACTGTGGGCGTAATAAGGGTAGTGTTGGTTATACCGCAATATAAAAACGGTTTGCAGTTCAAATCAGATTGCAATTCACGAACAAGTCAGTCACACTTGCGAATCACACACTGTAGGTACCTATACAACTCAACGATACGGAACGCGACAGTTTCTATGCATATGTTGTTCGTACGATGTCCAATGTTTCGATGATCCCGAGAGCTTTTTTTTTTTGAAAAAAAGCTCTCGGTATCATCACTCGCAGTTCAGCACACTAAGGCTGGTTATTGCGTAACCGATAAATCCTGTGGTGGTCTCAAATGAATTTAAGGCCCCCAGCCAGGGCTAAAAACTACTTAAAACCTAAATGACCGCTCGCTAAGGGCATCCCCTGTGGGACACGGGCCTCGGCTTAGCAGGGTCATTGAGGGAGGGCAGCAAGGGACAGGCTGGGTCAGGTTGATATTATTTTGGTGATTTAACGGTAATGGCTCAGCGGCGCAGGCTGGCTCGTTAGGCAAAAGAGGGTTTTGACGGGCGTCGCGATGTACCTCGTCGGCGAGGCCGGTATACGCGGAACGCGGTCTGTGTTTGTTTTTCCTAAGAGTACTGGTTTCCCTACTACTCTCTTGGTTCTGGGTGATGGGGTCATCGGGCTCAACAAGGGTATGCCGCGGTCGGCGGATCTTGCTGATCTGGGAGGGCGTGTATCTGGTAGCCGATACGATAAGGGGTTCTGGTGCTTTTCAGCGGACTCTATGAAACGCTTTGAAAAACGTTTCATGAACTGTTTGATGGTGGGGATGCGGAGGTCGACATGGAGTCGCTCATTCCTAACGTACCACGGGGCTCCGTAACCTTTCGAAGAAACCGATTTTGGATAACCTGCAACCTATGGATCTGGTGAGGCTTAGCGTGTGCGAAGGCTATACACGCATAAGTCATTATCGGGCGTATGCACGTGGTGAAAATGCGTAGTTTGCATTTCAGGTATAGCTTGCTGCGTGCATTCAGGATGTAATGAAGCCTACC
Organism: Hecatera dysodea; assembly: GCA_905332915.2. Taxonomy (NCBI): domain Eukaryota; kingdom Metazoa; phylum Arthropoda; class Insecta; order Lepidoptera; family Noctuidae; genus Hecatera; species Hecatera dysodea. Next base: position 23,476,323 of record HG995291.1, read on the forward strand.
GATAGCGAAAACGGCACGACTGCGTACCGTCTTTATGTGCTCTCCGAAAGTAAGCTTTCAGTAGGGGATCACACCTAGATATTTGGCTTGCTCCACCCAAGGGATTGGCTTGCCAAATAACGTGATTGGGCTGGGACGTGGTGGGAAGAGACGAGTCTGGGGCTTGTAAAACAAGATCGCCTGACTCTTCTCTGGGTTGACTTCCAGTCTCCACTTCCGGAACCGGATTCCGGATCTCTGGAGGTGGCTAGCTATTGCCTTCTCGCTATTGCCGGAGCAATAGATCGCCGTGTCGTTAGCAAACAGAGCTAGCTGTGTCTTAGTACTAGTGGGAATATCGGTACTAAATAGCGAGAACACCAGAGGGGAGAGGACACCGCCTTGGGGTACTCCGGCGTTTGAGATTTGAGTGGACCTGTCCAAACAGTGCAAGCATTTGTCAGTTATCATGTAGCTCAAATTTATAACTTTAAGGAGCTCAACGATTTGACGAACAATGCCAAAGTAAAGACATTTGGGTAGGCCACATAAAGAACTAAAGCTGCCAGACTAAGATTAAATGAACCTCTGACATACACAATACGTTATATGAGGAACATGCGACTTTTAATAACTTGTCTTCAAAACACGTAACATTATTTTTCTTTGAACTGTCAAGTGTCATGAATAGAATTAAAAGTCGAAGTTGTGTTAAAGAGAAGTGTTTTTGCAGGCAGATTCTATTGAATTTCTGATAATGAAGTTACACGGTAAGTACTTTGTTCGTTATAACAAGACTTTTTCGGGACTAAAGAAGCCAGCAAAATTGTTATGTACGATACCAACGGTTAGTATATAATTATTTTTAGTGAATCTCTGCTGGAAGACAACAATTTTGTTTCGGTGTAATTGGCATCCTATAATAAAGCAGAACATTTGATGTAATTATAATGTCTATAATTATCAACAAATCTGGTTTGGGATGAAAGTAACACTTATTTCTTAAAATTAATTAGTTTCTGGACTTGCAATTCTAGAGTTTGATAAATTTTGTAATCGGTCTTCCATGAAATTTACCCTGAAAATTGAAAGATTGAAAAATTGAAAAGTTAAAAATAACGAATCCTGAAAAATATCAAGATCAAAAGTAATAGCTTTTCTGCTGGAAGAAATTTCTATTGAAATAAGCAGTATCTTTGTGCTCTTGCAAGCAAGCATATTATAAGTTGGGGGATTACATTGAAGATAATAATGCTTGGCTAAATGCCGGTCCTGCTCCACAGCCTCAACCACTTGGATAAACAAGTTTAGGATTTTATATTGGAAGAGATGCTCGCCCTTTTTTTATTTTTTGTCTCATTTATTTATTCTTTTTTTTATATATAATATTAATTTGATAATTAATAATTTCTCTTTTTTTTTTTTACTTGTAGTTGCTTGGTTTTTGTAAACCATAGTTTTGTATAATGTAGAAGCATTTTATTTTCAAATATTGTAAATGTGAGTACCATGGAGCCATTTACATGTGATAAGTTATAGTTTACTTTGTGACTTGAACTAAAATGGCAGTTGAGAGCATGTCATGCTTGCTCAAATGTTTCGCTGATGGTGGCGTGTGTGTTGGATCATTCGGTTCCCTTCAAAATGGTTGAGCTAAATGGTGCCAATACACGCGTCATGTTCGTGAACGGGCGCCGTCGGTTGAGACTGGTCACCTCTTAACTGCCACTGACTTGTTTTAATCTTTATACTTTGAATTGTTTTTATAATTTCCTTTTTTTTTTTATTTTGCATTGTCCTCACATATAGAAGCGACCAAGGATGTAACCAAGGTTATGTAATACAGAACATAATTTAAAAGAGTGTCCGTGGAGTTTCTTGCACGTTCTTCTCCATAGAGATCTACGCTTTGGAACGTGCAGATAGCTTCACCTCTTTCGACTTGACAATTCAAAAGTGCCTGTAAAGGGTTTAATTGAAATAAATGCTTTGAATCTTGAATCTTGAATCTTGGTTTCTGTACAAAATTTTCTATTTTTAACCGACTTCTAAAAAAGGAGGAGGTTCTCAATTCGGATGTTTGTATTTTTTTTTAATGTTTGTTCGCGCATAACTCCGTCGCTTGCCAACCGATTTGGAAAATTCTTTTTTGTTGGAAAGGGTATACTTCTCAAATGGTCCCATAAATTTTTTATCGAAATCGAACAAGCGGTTTTTTTGTTAATTTCAATAAATGATAGCAAATCTGTCGGGATAGCTGAAATCGCATGTTTGTTTATTGTTTACACCAATTTATACCACGTACGCTGTGATGGGTATGTTTAGCTGGGAGTGAACCACTAAAAAGTGAAAAATAAATTAACTTTTTACAAAAAATAAAACCGACTTCTAAACAAAAAAACCAAAAAGTATAAAATAACTTTAATTTCGGAAATCGGTGTGTTCAACAACAAAAAAGCAACCAAAAACACCGAGTTCCGAAATTACATAAAAAATAAATAAATAAAAATGCTGTGTGACAAATTTGTGTGATGTTTTTATTTGAGTTCATTATTACAATTTATTTTTTTCGAAAATCGTATTTCATTACTACTACAGCAAAAAAATATCTTGTATTATTTAAGGTTATTTATTTAACCATTATGAAACCACCTTTACGCAAAAGATGCGTAACTATAGGGTTACATTTGTGTAACGGTAACAGAAAATCTGTTGTGTTACTTTTGTGATATTATATTTGACAATTTTGGTGGCCTTACCCTAATTCATTTCTTCATGCAAGCGTTTATTTAGCATTGGTTTTTCGCCAACCCCTTCTCTGTCTTGATTTCTTTACTTTGTTCCCCATTTCAAATACGCTACAATTCATTTTCATACAATTTTCTTCGTTACGTTATTAAATCCGCGCGTGAGCGCAAGCGACACAAGCTCCCCGTCCGATGGCCGACGGCGGACTAAAGCGTAGGCATGGGCAAAAAATATCGATATATCGAAATATCGATATTTTTCCATACAATTATCGATATATATCGTCGATATTTTTAGTCGCGATATATCGATATTTAATTTTTAGTTTAGACTATCGAATTCGTATCAAATTCGATATTTTTTAGGCAATTTTGGTTGCGTGTTTTTAATGTTATTACAATAGATTATCCTTGCATGCTCCTCGCGAATTGTTAACTTAATAAATCTCGCCACAATCGTTATTAAATGCAATATAGCAATTTAAGACCACTGGTAGCGTGCACGTAAATACAAATTCTATTAAACTATCAGTGTACGACGAATATGACCTTGAATTAACACGCAACTAACAACTTTCGGATTTTTTTTTCAACAAATCTATCACAAAACTTAAAAATATATTTAGGCTCGAGCATTAATAAAAATTACTATTTTCTTCTATTGTTTATTACGAAGTTTGATTGCTTTGGGAATATGTGTAAATAATCATGCGGAAACTGACGATATATCGATATATCGATATTTTTCACTCGATAATTATCGATAGTGTTTAAAAAAATCGATACGATAAATATCGATATATTTTTTTCACTTGCCCATCCCTACTAAAGCGGACAGGAGGGCGGCGGCGCGGCGGCTCTGCTTATAATGGGCAAAATTCGCGCGAATTTAGGTATTTTCTTCTTATAGTTAAACAAATACATATTTTGAAAATGTAAAGTGTATACGTTGTATAAAACATATAGTTTTGTTATTATTAAAAAACTGATGACCTTCCGCAAAGTATTCACGCCGTACTAAGCGTTTGTTGTGTTTTTAGAGATAACTTTGTGAATTTATTCTATCGAGCCAACTTTATCAAATCGTGTTTCCATCGTGTATACTGTCTAGTATATATGGCCAATAATACCAATTTATTTCCTTAGATTTTTATTTAATTGTTTACTACTTCAAACAACCGTTATAAAAGCGCGTTTTTGTGTATAAAAAGCTCGGTGCCCCGTTAATCCATTAGATGAATGTTCAGTTTTGTTGAAAAAGTTTTTATAACACAGTTTTTGCACCGAAATCTATGGTTCTACACTTCCACAGCACTTAGAGTTATGTATTTCGTAGTTCACAATGTCCAATATTCACTACTTGAATAATAATCACAATAAATTCGGGAGCTGTTTTACAACGATGTTTACGCTTCGAGAACCGGAACCGGAAACATCGTCCCAAAGATACTTAACGTAAAATGAGCTTAATGGACTGATGGTGTGGAAATGACGTGAGTGACGCGGCCTTTGTTGGCGGTAACGAGAACGCCTGGCTGATTTGATAGCACAACGCGAACTGAACTGATTATCATGAGTTAAATGAATATGTGGCGAAAACTGCTGAAATGCAGAATGTGCGGTTGCTACATGCTCCCGAGCGAGAAGATGAATATTAGATGATTGACAAGGTGATTCCAATTGGTTCTTATTCTATTTTTAGAGTCTCTACTTGAACTCCGTTTTACGAGAAATAGGCACTGAACCTACACTTGTCTAACTTATGCACTTTTGGAATTTCACTATAATTTGATACACATGGAATCTCAAACTGATTACGCGCACTGACACTATTGAACAGTAGACGATGACATAGAGGCTTCGGCCCCTGCCGGTGTCGCATGTTGCGTGGTCTGTAGACTCGCCATTGCGGCCCTTGCCACCTCAATAGCGGCGGTTCGACTGTTGCGCAGCCGCCGTACTATGAAGGCTGCTCCAACCACCAACGCAACTCCGATCATCACATAAAATGCTGTGTTCGGGTCAGTCACCCAACAATAATGAATCTGTCAGCGTAATTGCGACACCGCACTCTGTGCCTTTATTATTTTATGTATTACCCAAGTAAATACAATCAGTACCTACGCATTCGGATAGCACATCGGGCGCGACTCAATCTCATCTCATTCACCTCACTAGTTTTAATTGTTTTCCAGTTGTATTACAGAGCTGTGAAAAAATATAGACTCAACAATATTTTCAATTTTTATTTTAAAATAAGTAAGTACCAATTATTAAATACCGTAACATTCAGTAAATGCTATAAAGTCATTACTCTCTTCATATAAATAGATCATTTTTATATGTTTGTTTTATGAAGAAAAAACCAAAAAAACTCGGTGTTGGTTTCGTTTATTGAACACCGACTTCCGAAATTAAAGTTATTTTGCACTTTTTTTATTTTTTGTGTAAAAGTCGGTTGTATTTTTTTGTAAAAAGATTTTTATTTTTCGCTTTTGAGTGGTACATACATCCCCTCCCCTCCCCCCACCTAAACGAACCAATCACATTGGTGTAAAAAAAACGCACTGCTCCTTTGCAGAGTAAACTAAGAGGTCGTCAATGTAGACAATGTAATTTTTCGAAAACCGCTTGGTCGATTTCGATAAAATTTTCATGGGACCATTTGGGAAGTATACCCTTTCCAAACAAAAAGAATTTTTCAAATCGGTTGACAAGCGACGGAGTTATGCGCGAACAAACATAAAAAAAAATACAAACATCCGAATTGAGAACCTCCTCCTTTTTTAGAAGTCGGTTAATAATAAAAAAATTCAATGGATGTTCGTTGTGAAAAATTATAAACTCAGTATACATAATGCATGTTATATTTAGCTAATACTGGCAAACAGAACTCAGTGGATTTACTCTCCTCGAATCTCATTATCCTGTGGATCCTAACGGACCTCGGAACTCCGGGTGGAAACGAGCCATCATCCTGCTGATCCTGTGGACCCTGTTATTACGACAGCATCGCGGCATCTCATCGCGCTGTATTCCAGGTTTGTTCTTGCAGCCATCGCAAGGACATTTGATCTTCAAAGAAGCCTTCAGCCCAAGTAAGGTCTTTTATATCTCTGTAAGATGGATGACATTCTAGCCACCCAACAACAACTAATCGAAGCCGTAGATAAGCTCTTCACCAATTTCAAGAAGGATGGTGCCGAGCGCAAGACCTCTGACTACTTACGTCGTCGATTAGCTACCTTGGAACAATATTTTACGGAGTTCCATAATAACCATATGACTTTACTGTCTTTTGGTGATCAATCTCATGCATATTTCAGTACTAAGCAATACGATCAAATGAAGGAAAAATATAACAATATTAAAACTACCATTCAAAACTATAACCCTCTAGCTAACAGACCGCAAACCCCTGAACTGAAACCTCCTACGTTCCAACCTACTGCGGAATCTCAAACCTCAAACCTCGCATCTCACTCTGCTTCCAAAACCCCTACACCAGAAGGGAGTAATGCCGAAGCTCTCTTCAAAAAACAAGCCACCAACTTTAAGGCTTTCTTGAGAACAATTTCCAATATCGACCTTGATCTGGTCACGGAAAAATGGGAGTTTGAAGATATCTTGAAGACGATACAATCTCGTTGGGCGGCCATTGACTCACTTCATTGGGAGTTGGACAACGAGTATGGCGGATTAAACTTAGAGTACGAAGAGCAATTTACTCATTATGAGAAATATTATAACAAGATCAAGAAAGACATCAATAAGAAAATGTGGTCCGTTGCGCATATTGAAAAATCTACCCCTAAAATGGAGATAGTCACCTTTGATGGCAACTACAACAAGTGGATTTCATTCAAAGATCTTTTCACCGAAGCTGTACATAACAACCCGTCTTTATCGAATGCACAAAAGATGCAGTTTCTAAAGAGCAAGATCAAAGGTGAGCCCGAAAAATTGATCCAACATCTCCAAATAAGCTCTGACAATTACCCTGTATGCTGGAATATCCTCAATCATCGTTATAATAATAAGCGACTGATCTTCACCAGCAACAATCATCAAATCATGTAAAACGCATTCACGACACGACCTACGAGAGCGTGAACGCTATCAAGAACCTAGGAGTCGATGTGTCGTCCTGGGATCCTTTTCTAGTACATATGTATATTGTCTCAAAAATTGGACGCAGATATATACGAGGATTATCCTTAAATCCTCCGATAGCCTTAAAATCCCCACGAAAGTTACCCGTCTTGGAAGATTTCCTTAATTTCTTGGAAACTAAGTTCCTGATGCTGGAAACGTCTCGTAAAAAGCTTGACCACTCTACGCAGAAATCATCCCAATCTCAATCCAACAACAATAGCAAACCATCATTTTCAAAAGGTTCCAGTTTTAAACGAAATTACAACAATCCTAAAACAAATTACTCAACAAATCAAGTTTCGCAATCGTCAAAGTCCAAGAACAAATCTAACTATCGCAAGCAATGCCCTATTTGCAACACCAATGATCATCGAATCCATGCATGTCAAAAACTATTGGAATTGCAACCTAATGAACGGAAAAACACTATTGCTAATTTGAACCTTTGCGTTAATTGCTTACATTTTCATGATGGCAAAAAATGTCTTTCCGAAGTAAAATGTAAGGAATGCAATAAAGATCACAACACCATTTTGCATGAATCATTTACCTCGCATCGATCTGGGTCTAATGCAGCTACGATTACGAAATCGCCATTTCAGCAGCAAGAAAGTAACACAGTAGCGTCGCTTTTTAAAGAACCCTCAGAAATATTGCTTGCTACAGCAATAATTAAAGTACAAGCAGCAGACGGATCTTACCATAAAATGAGAGTTCTTTTGGATCAAGGATCACAGACATCTATTATCAGAGAAAGTGCAGCTCAGTTGTTAAGTTGTTAAGGTTACTATGGCGGAAATGTAACGGTTATATCTCAGGAATAGGAAATAAGGAAAATAACTGCAAGGGCATGCTTACTATCAAATGTTCGTCGTTGGTTAGCGACTACATCTTTGAAACGGACGTATATATAATGAATAGACTCATAAATAACTTACCTAGCTGTACCTTACCTAAGCCGAATTGGCAAATTGGAATATTTCAAGTACTAACAACCATTCGTTCGAAATAGGTAGTCTGTTTTGTTCATCAATGTTGATTCGAGGTAACAGGAGATGTTTGGGTTGGATTTTTTTAAATTTGATTCGGAACAGGTGATGCAATCAGTTCCCTGCATTACCGTCTTCCTATTTTCTTAATTCTGTTAGGGATCAGGTTTTGCAAGGTATTTACTGTCTCCTTCTGCGAAACAGTTATCTCGCAGAAGGAGGCTGCGGAAAGGGAAAGAGAGATCTCGACCTCTGACCCCGCCCGCAGCAGGCGCACCGGGCGTCGGAGGAGGGCGTATGCTGCCCTCTTCCGGCCCCCCTAACTGGGTCCAGGGGCGGCGGACTTGGGGACGTCTGTCGCCCCCCATTCATGCGGACCCGAGGTGGCGGCGCGAGGTGTTCCCGTGCGCCCCTCTCTGAAGTCACGGAGGGTGTTTAACACCTCACTCCCTCCGTAGACGCGAGGTGGCCCGCAGAGGCGGGCCGGCACCAGCCGGGGATTACGGATGTGGTATACGTTCCCGCGATCCCCGGCGTAGGTGAGAGATGGAACACCGGGGTGGTTTTAGTCAGTAAGAGTCTGACAGACCCCTCCGCCCGCCCCAGGGTGGAGGACATCCATGAGGATTTCCCCCCGTAAAAAAAAAAAAAAAAAAAGGTTGCGGCGGTGTGCGTGCAGAAAACCTCCTCGTGAGCCTGATGGCTGCTGGTTCCTTACGAATACGTTCGGGGGAAAGAGCAGTCGTCGGGCCGGTGCACCCTGGGCACGGCCAATAGGTTCTCCATGTCGGAGGGGCTATTGTCTGTGGCGGATTTCTGCGGGGTGGGGGAGCATGATGCTCCACGACGGTTCCTCTACGTATCCCTCTGATTCGCAGAGAGTACTGTGGAGGAACGTCGGAGCTGGGGTCGCTCCTGTCCAATCGACAGTCGTCGATTGGCGAAGGATGTGACCAATGCCGCTGCGGTGCAGGCGCACCAATGCGGCAGTTGCTCTCTCCTCACGGAGCAATCCTGAAGAGAGAGCTTCCGGCGGGTCCGCTGAGCCGGGTTGGCCGGACAGCGGACGGAGGCATGTTTTAATGCCGCCGTCGGGGGGCTTGGCTTAACCGCCCGGCCCCAGAGGAAGGACACCTCTAAGATAAAAAACCACCCAATCCTAAGTTTTGGGAGCGCGGCGAGGGGATGAATGGCCGTTGGGTGTACGGTCGTTAGCGCTCCCACCTGCTGGTACCTGCCGCCCCCAGCAGTATGTAGGCTTACCGGTGTATCTAGGCTCTGCCCGGTGGACTTTTATTTCCTATGCTACTAGTGGGAACAGTATATGGACACACATTTAAATAACAAAAAAGAGGATAAAGTGGAGGTGCCACTTGCCGGCGACGGCAACAAGGGCCGAGGAGGCTCACGCTCAGAATCCCTTGAGGATCTGAGCAGTTCGAATTTTGCGACTCCTGGCAGGGAGTCGAGAGGGCGTGGTGCGGACGCCAACTCCAAATTTTGGGGGAAGCGTACGCGCGACGATAGGTCGGACCTGGCGAGGTCGGTAAGTTTGTCCTCAAGTGAGGAGAATCTTCCGGCCGCTAAGGTGCCGACGGGGAGGAGCGGGAGAGGCCGAACTCCACCTGCTGCGGTAACGTCTCGTGACGCCCGGGGTCGCTTCTTAAAGCGCCCGGATACGCCGGCAGCCAGCGGAGTGAGCGACTCCGACGGCGCCATGCAGGTGGGGCAGAGTGATGCCGAGCATTCCGCTGCGTCTCCGCTGTTGCTAGACAGCAATAAAGCGGAAGCTAACGCTGCAAAGCGGGCGCAGCGGAAGGCGGTCGTGGCTGATGAAGTCGGTGAGCTGGCTCGACAGGCCCGAGAGCGCCGGGCCGCTCAAGCGGCTACCGGTGAAGGCCTCACGGGCGGCGGCGCTCAGTCGCCAAGTTCTGGACGGCGTGAACGTTGTCCTGAAGGTTGCTACGAAATCGGGCAGCTTGAAGGGCACGTTCACACGCGCCCTAAAGGAGCCGGCTGACAGGATCAAGGAGGCGGTTGAGGTCCTCCTTGACCGAACCAGCTCTGAGGAGACGGCGAAGCTGTGGGAGGAGAACGGCCGTCTCCGAGCTGAGCTGGAGGACCTCAAACGGGAGGTGGCCGCACAAAGAGCGGACCGGCAGCAGAAGCCTGCGGCTCCTGCAGCTGCCAGCTCTCCGGTGGTTGTGGCCCCACCGTCGGCCTCAGCCCCTGCACTTGCGCCCGATGCGGAGATCGAGAAGATCGTCCGCATCTGCATGCAGCAGTGCGGGGGCATGATGAATGCCCGCCTGGAGGCCTTGGAGACAAGGCTTCTCCCGGCGCAAAACCTCCGGCCGCCGCTAGCGGCGGACAAGCGGAGGATGGAGGAGGCGGCTAAAGCTGGGAAGGGGGGCCAAAAGCCCGCGGAGGGGCCCAAGAAGCCCGCGGAGGGTGCGTCAGCACCCCCTCCCAGCTCAACTGCGACCCCGGCGACCGCGTCTGACCCCACGAAAGAGGGCTGTACGACGGTCGTCAAAAAGGGCCGCAAGAAGAAGACGGCGCCACCGGCACCCGCTGAGCCCAAGTCTGCGCCAAAAAAAAAGAAGAAGAGGTCCCGTAAGGGTAGGGCCCCACGCTCCGCGGCTGTAGTGCTTACACTGCAGCCCGGAGCCATTGAGAGGGGCCTTACCTACAAGGAGGTCCTGGCGCAGGCAAAGGCCAAGGTCGCGTTCCCCGACCTGGGTACACCGACCGGCTTCAGGATGAAGTTGGCGGTTACAGGGGCGCGGCTATTTGAGGTGTCGGGCCCCTCCGGCAGCGAGAAGGCGGACCTCCTGGCCGCCAAACTGAGGGAGGCCCTCAACGAGGAGGACGTTCGAGTGTCCCGGCCCGTGAAGACCGCTGAATTGCGCGTCAATGGCCTGGACGACTCTACGACCCCGGAGGAGGTTGTGGCGGCCATCGCCCGCAGTAGTGGATGTCCGTCGACGACCGGCGACGTGCGTGTAGGCGAGATTCGCGCCGACGCTGCCGGGCTCGGCACCATTTGGGTGAAGTGCCCGGTGGCGGCGGCGAGGAAGATCGCCGACAGCGGATGGCTTTTGGTGGGGTGGGTTGCGGCACGGGTGAAGCTGCTGCAACCTAGGGCTATGCGGTGCTACCGCTGCCTTATCGTTGGGCACGTCAAGGCACGGTGCGCCGCCGACATTGACCGCAGCGAAGAGTGTTATCGCTGCGGTAAGCCCGGCCACAAGGCGGCTCAGTGCTCCGCGACGCCGAACTGCAGCCTCTGTACAGCTGCAGGGAGGCCCGCGGGGCACAGTACGGGTGGCAAGTCCTGTGGCGCGCCCGCCCCCAAGAAGGGGAACCAAAAGAAGGAGGCAACCAAGGCTGTCGGGGGCTCTTTACACCCCCCTCAGCCTGGTTGCTCTTCGGCCGACTCCCGGCCTAAGACTGGTGCCGAGGAAATGGACTGTGCTTAATGGCACAATTCCATTTCCTCCAGGGCAATATCAACCACTCTGCCAGGGCTCAGGATCTTTTGCTCCAGAGCATGGCAGAGTGGTCGATTCATGTGGCTGTGGTCGCCGAGCCGTACTACGTCCCCCCTCGAGATAACTGGGTGGGTGACCTGGACGGCTCGGTGGCCATCATCGGCGGGGCTCTTGCCGACCCGTCCCGAGGTCACGGCTGGGTGGCCGCCCTCGCGGACAACATTGGCATTGTTGGGGCGTATTTCTCGCCCAACAAGAGCCTCGCCGACTTCGAGAGCTTCCTTGTCGAGTTGGGTGCCGTCGTGAACCGGTACCACCCTCGCCCGGTGCTGTTGCTCGGGGATCTCAACGCCAAGTCTGCGGCGTGGGGATCCCCGGTCACCGATGCCAAGGGCGAGGCGTTGGAAGAGTGGGCGGTCACGACCGGCTTGACCGTCCTGAATCGGGGTTCGGTATACACGTGCGTGCGGCAGCGGGGCGGATCCATAGTGGACGTTTCGTTCGCTAGCCCTGCTGTCGCGAGCCGTGTCCGCGACTGGCGTGTCGCCGTGGAGGTGGAGACGTTGTCGGATCACCGCTACATCCGTTTCGACGTTTCCGCCCAGACCGCGGGCGGCCGCGGTCCATCGGCCCCGAGAACGGACGGTCCGCGTTGGGCGCGCAAGCGCCTCGACAGGGAGCTACTCGAGGAGGCCGCTATTGTGCAGGCCTGGACCCGTCGACGTCGAAGAGGAGGCGCAGTGGTTCCACGGGGCGATGACGCAAATTTGTGACGCGTCCATGCCCCGGGTACACATACAACCCAGAAGGCGCCAGGTGTACTGGTGGTCCGCCGAGATCACGCAGTTGCGCATCTCGTGCGTGGAGGTGAGACGCCAGTACACCCGATACCGAAGAAGACGTCGTCGGGTCCCTGACGAAGAAGCCGCGCTGTATGAGGTGTACCGCGCGGCTAAGGAGGCTCTGTGGCTGGCCATTGGCGAGGCGAAGACGCGAGCTAGGGAGGAGATGTTGGAGACTCTGAACCGGGATCCGTGTGGGCGTCCTTATCACTCGGTCCGGGGGAAACTCGGACCATGGGCACCCCCGCTTACGGAGAGTCTCCAACCAGAGCTGCTGGAGGACGTGGTCGCAGCCCTCTTCCCAGCACGAGCGGAGCACAGTCCGCCGCCGATGGCACTGCCCACAGCCGCAGAGCCTGAAGAGAACGCCAGCGTCCCAGAGGTGACACAAGCAGAGCTGAGGGTGGTCGTGATGCGGCTCCGGGCAAAGAACACTGCCCCGGGGCCGGATGGGATTCACGGCTGCGTGTTGGCCCTCGCTCTGAAGGAGCTTGAGCCCCAACTGAGAGGACTCTACACAGCGTGCCTAGAGCAGGGCCAGTTTCCCACTCAGTGGAAATCTGGTCGTCTAGTCCTCTGGTACGCCGCGTAGTTGGGGCTTATTTAGCGGAGAGGTGTGTCACCTATCTGGGACGTGATGGCAGACACCAGCGCCCCATGTCGTGCGGCGTTCCACAGGGTTCGGTCTTGGGCCCGCCCCTGTGGAACATCGGGTACGACTGGGTGCTGAGGGGCGAGCTCCAGCCGGGAGTGGACCTGACGTGTTACGCTGACGACACGCTGATGGTCACTGCCCGGGGGAGCTCGTACAGGGAGGCAGCGTTGCTGGCGACGGCTGCGGTCTCACAGGTGGTGAGCCGCATACGTCGCCTCGGCTTGGAGGTGGCCCTCAGCAAGTCGGAGGCCATGGCTTTTCATGGCCCCCGGCGGGCACCGCCGCCGGGATCACACATCGTGGTCGGGGGGGTCCGTATCGCTGTCGAGTCCACCATGAAGTATCTAGGATTGGTGCTCGACAGCCGGTGGGATTTCGGCCCTCACTTCCGGCGGCTGGCACCCAAATTGTTGGGTGCGGCTGGGGCGTTGTCAACGCTGCTTCCCAATCTGGGGGACCCGGGCACCGCCTTGTACGTGGGGATCGTGCGGCTTGCGCACTGGCCGGATCTCCGCCGTGGGACCTGGAGGCGAAGGTTCTCGCGTCACTGTATCGGTGGCGCGAGGTGGCGCGGGCGCGCGGCGAGCGACTGATGCAGCGACACATCGAGCTGCGTCGGTCGCAGCTGCGCGAGGTCCTGGTGGCGGAATGGCGGGACAGGCTTTCACGCCCTTCCGCCGGCCTCGTCACTGGTCCTTTCGGGGCATGGCTGCTTCGGGAAGTTCCTGTGTCGCATAGGCAGGGAGCCGGACGCTCGGTGTCACCACTGCGTCGACTGTCGGGAGGACACGGCGCGGCATACGCTGGCAGAGTGTGCCGCTTGGGAGGAGCCGCGCCGTGACCTCATCTCTGTGGTGGGCAGTGACCTCTCGCTACCGGCCGTAGTCCAATCTATGGTCGGCGGCGAGGAGTCCTGGGACGCGGTGGTCTCCTTCTGCGAAACAGTTATCTCGCAGAAGGAGGCTGCGGAAAGGGAAAGAGAGAACTCGACCTCTGACCCCGCCCGCAGCAGGCGCACCGGGCGTCGGAGGAGGGCGTATGCTGCCCTCTTCCGGCCCCCCTAACTGGGTCCAGGGGCGGCGGACTTGGGGACGTCTGTCACCCTCCATTCATCCGGACCCGAGGTGGCGGCGCGAGGTGTTCCCGTGCGCCCCTCTCTGAAGTCACGGAGGGTGTTTAACACCTCACTCCCTCCGTAGACGCGAGGTGGCCCGCAGAGGCGGGCCGGCACCAGCCGGGGATTACGGATGTGGTATACGTTCCCGCGATCCCCGGCGTAGGTGAGAGATTGAACACCGGGGTGGTTTTAGTCAGTAAGAGTCTGACAGACCCCTCCGCCCGCCCCAGGGTGGAGGACATCCATGAGGATTTCCCCCCGTAAAAAAAAAAAAAAAAAGGTTAGGTTAGGTTTTTTTTTTTTTTTTTTGTTTGTTTTGGCAGGAGTGGAAAATCCCCACGGACACCTGAACTGTCTCTCGGTCTTATGAGCCCAGAGCCAGTTCAGGTAGTGTCGGACTCGAACTGACTAAAAACCACTCCTGCTCTGCTGGTGTCCCTCTGACGTGGTCAGAGACCTTGATATTACTTGAATGTTTAATTTTTCGACATATTTAAACTACGATTTCAACTAATTTTAATCTTTTAGACAAGGTATTAATTTATTTTTTACAAATTACTAGTTTAAGACGGTGTATTCTATGCTTATCGCTTCATATAGACATATATCAGGAAAGCATAGTTTACGTTACCGAATTTCTTTTTATTACTTTATTTGCAATTTTTACACTAAAATCCAAAAACTTATCTCTACTTTTCCGATTATTTATAATTATACTAATATTATTTATATTTATTTCAGAATCCAGCTCATATTCCAATTCCCTTCTCTCCCTCTCAAAAGCAGGACATTGAAATCCCATGTGCGAGATCGATTCCAGCACACCCTCCTCGCAGATGCACGATGGGTTCTCCTTACACTTGAAGCGATGCAAGTATTCGGAGAACCCACCGTGCCCCGTCAGAATTTGGGTCACTACCCCTGTCGGTCTTATTTTGGTGACTGTCTTGTAGTCTTCGATCGCGTCCGGGAGGAATATTTTTGTGACAGAGGCGGTTGTACCCTCCTTATACCTCCGGTTCCATTCGTCAAGCGACCCCATGCGGATTTGCCGCTTGACGAATGATACCGGGCAGCGGTCGTAATCCGGCTTTTTCTTAGAGCGCAGTGCAGCTTCTTTCGCGGGGTGGTCTGCTCGCCCGTTCCCTTCCAGTCCAGCGTGTGCCTTTATCCAGAACAAAAGGACATTTTTGTTTGATGAAGCCTCGCTGAGGTTCGCTCTTGCCTCCACTGCCAGGGCGTGGAGGGAACCCTGGTTCGTAACAGTTTGCAATGCACACATTGAATCACTGTAGATACCAAAGGTTCTCTCCCTGCGCCGCAGTATTTGGCGTGTCGCTACGCATATGGCCAGGAGTTCTGCCTGGTAGACAGTACAGCACGTCGGCAAGCTAAGCTTGACGGTTTTGGTCTCGGCTTCCCTGTCCCATACGGACAGTGCCGCTCCGACCTTGCCGTCAATCCTGCTGCCGTCGGTAAAAATCCGTATTTCTTGGCTGTTGTGGGTCTCCACATGTGACTGATCTACCAAGCTCACGAACCCCGTGGCCATATGTTTCGCCGGGTGCGGAGTCTCTGCAAATGCTACCGCCCGCTCCACCTCCCAGCGCGCAAGCGATGGCCGGGGCACCCCCTTCCTTGCCTCGTACAGAGCGGCTGCTTCCTGTATTCGCAGGTCAAGTGGGAGTATCCCAGCCAGCACGAGCGCGGAGTTAAGCGAAACGGTGCGATAGGACTTGCAGAGTTTTTGAGCGAACCCCCGCTGGACTGAATTTAGGAGCTTATGCACTCCGACCTTCCTAGCTGCGGGCGCCCAAGCGCTTGCTGCATACATTACCGGCTCGACCACCGCAAAAAAAATCACTCGGTAGTTTGGGCGGACGTTGGGGTTGTTTCTTGACGCCGTTGGGACCACCTCAGCAATACGCCACCGACTGGCGCGCCAATGCGTCCCACTTGACGCGGATTGGGCACTCGCTGTCAAATGCGCTGTGGTCCTTCCTGGTCATCTTCGCCGACACGCAGTTTAGGCACCTTGGTGTCTCATCTGACAATCGTGAGGGGCAGTCCACACGGAGGTCGGGGTCACCGCAGTGGATGCAGAGGTCTGCAGGTTCAGTGCACGGTTTGCGACTGTGACCATACCGCAGACAGCGCGTGCACTGAATCAGTGGTGACTGATCCAGTACACGCACTCTCTGCAGGTCGATGTGCACTCGACCCGCTGTCGTCAGCCTCTGCCATAGTGATGGGGACACCTGCAGAATGATGTGGCATGTATGTGCGTTCCTGGTCCTACGACGGTATTTGACCGAGATCTTTGCATCTTCTACAGGTAAGTCCCCTATCAGGTGGTGATTCTGGCGCTTAAGCGCCTCGATGACCTCCACATCCGTGGCAAGTGAGGACGTCCATGATGATGATGAGGGGGTCCTTGTTGCTGATCTCCTCCACCACAAGGTTTCCTGCCCTCTTTATGCGGGTTAGGTTTTTTTTTTTTTTTTAGAAGAATATTTACCGCGGACATATGCGTCCGCGCCCTTGTTTACTTGGCTTGTATTGTTTACAGAATTGTTTACATATTTATTCAGTTCCGTCTCCCCATCTCAGTGGGACGGCTGATTTAACTTCCTAACTTATAATAAACTTATAACTATGTGAGTCCACCTCTGACTCATTGTTTTTTTTTTATTTGGCAGGAGTGGGAAATCCTCATGGACGCCTCTACCGCCCACACTGTGAGACGGTAGGGGCAGTGCCGGACTCTTACCGGCTAAAACCCACTCCTGCCTTTGCATTGCACAAGTCTGAGGCCCTGTGTTTTCATGGGCCGAGGATGACGCCGCCTCCGGGGTCCAGCATCATAGTAGGAGGGGTCTCCATCACTGTCGAGTCGACGATGAAGTACCTTGGACTCGTCCTCGACAGTCGGTGGAGCTTCGGGCCGCACTTTACACGGCTCGCCCCCCGGTTGTTGGGCGCCGCTTCTGCGCTCTCGCGCTTGCTGCCCAACCTGGGGGGGCCCAACTCCTCCTGCCGGAGGCTCTATATGGGAGTCGTACGGTCGATGGCGTTATACGCCGCGCCAGTGTGGGCGGATGCCCTGACGGCCCGCAACGTCGCCGCGCTGCGAAGGCCGCAGCGTGCGATGGCCATCAGGATCATAAGGGGATACCGTACGATCTCCTTTGAGGCAGCGAGCCTCCTAGCCGGATCCCCGCCCTGGGACCTCGACGCAAAGCTTCTCACGTCGCTCTATTGGTGGCGCGCGGAGGCGATCGAGCGGGGCGAGCGCCTGGTGCCTCGACAGGTTGAGGCGCGCAGGGCAGAGCTCCGCCAGGTCCTAGTGGCGGAGTGGCGGACGCGCTTAGCGCAAACCACGGCGGGGCATGCCGCTGTAGCGGCGGTAAGACCCGTTCTAGAGGAGTGGCTCAATAGGAGACACGGCGCCCTCAGCTTCCGGCTGACGCAAGTGCTTACCGGACACGGATGTTTCGGGAAGTACCTGTGTCGCATAGGCCGGGAGCCGACGTCCCAGTGCCACCACTGTGGTGGTTGCCGCGACGACACGGCGCTGCATACGTTGGCGGAGTGCCCAGCTTGGGCCGAGCAGCGCCGTGACTTGGTCGCGGCCGTAGGTGCTGCGGGAAACATCTCGCTTCCGGCTGTTGTGTCTACCATGGTCGGGAGCGAGTCAGGGTGGAGTGCTGTCGCCACCTTTTGCGAGGCCGTTATGCTCGCAAAGGAGGCGGCGGAAAGGGAGAGAGAGGCTGCCTCCTCTCTCCCCTCCCGCAGCAGACGCACTGGGCGTCGTAGGGTGGCTGACTTCCGGCCACCGTAGGGCGCGGCCTGCGGACGGCAGACTGGGGGAGTCTTGTCGTCTGATCAGAAGCAGGCCTCGAGGCGGCGGCGTCGTGTTCCGCGCGCGCCTCATAGTGGAGTCCTGCGGCCGGGGTGACGGCCGCAGTGGGTGACGGAGCCCGCCTGACCATCTGGCGGGCCGATACCCGTCGGGGGGTCGCGACGAATGCTTCGGCGATACCCGCCCCTCCGACACACGGGTACATGAGGAACACGGGTTGGTTTTTAGTCAGTAAGAGTCTGATAGTCCCCTTCGCCCTTCCCCGAGGTCGAAGGGACTCCATGAGGATTTTCCAACCCGATACCAAAAAAGGTTAGGTTAGGTTAGGTTTTTTTTTTTTTTTTTTTTTTTAAGGGCTTATGCTAGTATTCTAATTGTATTTATATTTCAACACATTGTTTAGGTTTAGGTTTTACACTGTGGTGGGGTTTTACTATTTTACTCACAATTCTTATTTTTTAAAGGATCAAGTTTAGACTTTCTTAATTAGTTTGTGGACTTGTACTATAGTTATAGGAAAGGGGGAAGAGGGTAGGAGAGAAGGTAGACTGGGGGGGGGGGGGGGTGAGGTAGGGGGGTGGATTCCTCTCATTTGCTTTTATATATCTATCTAGACTTTGTGGCAATACTATATATATATACTTAGATATTTAATATGTATTGACATTTCTTAGGCTAATTTTTAACTTTCTGAATTTAAAGGGGAGTTTTTGGGATGCTTGCTTGATATTATCATATATGTTTACTATATATTCAATATATCTAGCAAGGGGGGGGGGGGGGGTGGTTCATGCATACGCCGTTGTCGTCCGGGCCAGATAGTCCCATTTCTTGCGGACCGGGCACTCCACGCTGAACGCATTGTGCTCGGTCCTCTGGAGCTTCGAGTGCAAGCAGTTGCAGCACTGCGGTTCGTTGCCTGCGACAAATTCCGCGCATTGGTCGCGCATATGCGGTCCTCCGCAGTGGCTGCACCTGTCTGCACTCTCAGTACAGAATTTTCGGCCGTGCCCGAATGCCAAGCATTTGGTGCATTGGATGAGCGGCGACTGGTCCTCTACCCTGACCCTTTGCAGGTCAAGGTAGAGGGTCCCAGCCTCCGTCATCCTCTGCCACACCTTGGGCCTGACCTGGATGACAACGTGCGCTGTTTTTGGGTTTCTTGTCCTTTTCTTATATTTCACAGCAATTTCTTTTTCTTCCGGGTCTAGGTCTCTAAAAATGTCTTCATTCTGGGAGTGGAGCGCCTTCACCATCTCGTCGTCCCCACTGTCCAAAAAGACGTCTTTTAGGACGACGAGCGGGTTTTTATTTTTCATTGGCGCTACCACCAGCCCTTCGCCACGGCTCTCGATCCTCTCTCGTACCCTGGTTAGCTCCGCTTCTGTGTCGCACCCCAGTATTATAGTCTGGTTTTTTGCCTTTCTGACCTTGTTAATTTTTAGGCCTGTTCCCCTGGCATCGACCGCCCTCTTCACCCTGGCGAGCACCTCGTCCGCAGTCTCCTGGCTGCCTTCAAGGGTGACCGCCATTGAGTGAAGAGCCGGTCGATGCCCGGGTTTGGCTGCCGCGACGTGGGCGTAAGTCAACGAGTCCATTCTTGGGCCACATGCCACTTCTCTTAGGACCTCCTTTATCCCGTCAGTTCTGGTTACGACCTCACCGGCAACGTCGCCGATTTTATTTTCGAGGACAGCTGCGGCATGGCCAACGTTCTTGACCCCTTCTGCCGTGTGGACCATGCTCTCCTTGACTAATTCAATCTTACCGCTGACCTCGTCAATCTTATCGACGACCTTGACGATGATGTCGTAACCACTGTCGGAATAATGGTCGGTCATATCTTCAAAGTTTTTTGCGACTTTCTGTTGAAGGTCGTTGAGCTGCGCCTTTATGTTCGTTTCCACCTCTTCCAGCCTCTCCATGATTTGCTCCGGCAGTTTGAGTGGCGTAGGCGTGGTATGGGTTTCCAGAAGCGGAACGGTTTTAGGCGCAGTTTCTAGACTCTTCATTCGCTTGCTCAGTTCGAAAAGGGTCCGAAGGCATTTGTCTGATTGAGTCTCCAGGAAGATCTTTATGTCCCTCCTCATCTGAGGGTAGTCTTTTACTCTAGACGGGATGTCTTCAAATGTCTTCATCACCTCCTGGAGAAGTTTATCATTTGATGAAGCAGCGTAGATGTTGGTCTGCTTCGTGTATGCCTCCATAATGTCCATGGACCTCCTTTTCCGCTCCGGCCTCCGGATAAAAGTCCTGGCGGCGTCCAGCACCTGTCCAGATGAGCCCGATGGGCTGGGGGTAGTGGTGAGAGCGAGAGCGCCAGAGGCCCCCGCCGACGCCCGTGGCGTTTCGGCTGTTCCCATTTGGGGTCCTCGAACGGCGTCTCCCCTGTCGAATTTCAGGGATATCCCCTTCGGCGCTTCGCGCGCTCCAGAGGGCCCCGCGTTTCCAGAGGGGGCGGCCGATGTCAACTCCTGTGGTCCGCTGGCGTGGGCCGCTGGCGCTCTCGCTTTTACCGGGGTGCGAATTCCGAGAACCATTTTAGGTGTTGGCGTTCCGTTTGTATATAATGTAATGTGGCTTGTGTGTAAAGGGCACAGCCAGGGAAACGGGGAAAATTGTCAATGAAGATAAAATAAAATCTGGTCTTGACCAGAACGATTTGACGATGTCGTGTACCTGTATATAAGGGTAAGATGTCCTACACTGCAATATATATATATTATCGTTCAACCCTGAGGTTAGAGTCAAAATCAGTATATATGGAGGGGAGGTCGAATTACTGGTCCCTGTAAAGAGGGGGCCAGCAAGTCAGAAGAGTGGTCAAGACACCCGATGGGTGAGCAAGTTTTCAAATATATTTAATTTGAGTCCAATCTGGACTAAGTAAATGACCGTCTGCTCCAGAATATAGTGCTGGAGTGGCCGTAAAATGATGAAAATGTTATTTTTGACCTGGGCTAACAGCCAAGTGGCAAAATCAAAAATAAAAATTTTTGGCGAAAATCTTTGTCTCCCCTTCCTATAGTAAAAAGGGCGGGTGGGCGCGTTTTCAGCACTACTTTTAGAACAAAAAATTTTGATTAGGGTCGAAAAACCTCAAAAAACCACGATTTTTAACGAAAAACCCGAGTTTTCAGCGACCTGGTGGGTTTTAAAATCGCGCACAGCGCAGTAAAACCTAGGTAATGTTGGCGAGAACTGGATTCCGCAAGCAGAAAAGAAATCTATCGAAAGGTTTAGGAGATATAAAAATTTGAAGATTGAAAAATTTTGAAAATAGGGGTAAGTGTTAAATCAAAAACACCCTTGAGGGGGTCAATTTTTTTCGTGACTGTAGGTCAGCGGTCGCCTAGTTAGGACGATCGGGATCGAAAACCGCTTCAAAAACGCACTACAGGAGTCAAAGATATCACGGGTTAGGTTAGGTTAGGTTAGGTTAGGTTAGGTTAGGTTAGGTTGAGGCGCCTCCGCGCAAAGAAGACGGCCCCTGGACCGGACGGCGTTCCAGCACGGGTGGTAGCCATAGCTGCCGCTCAAATGGAGGACAGGTTTCGGGACCTTTTCAGCGCGTGCCTTACCGCTGGCAGGTTCCCGAAGCCCTGGAAGGAGGGGCAGCTATGCCTACTTCGCAAGGAGGGACGTCCGGTCGATTCCCCCTCGGCATACCGGCCTATCGTTCTGCTCGATGAGGTCGGCAAATTGTTCGAGGGGATCATCGCCAGTCGGCTGAACAGCCACCTGCGGAGGGTCGGCCCGGACCTGTCGGACGCCCAGTTCGGTTTCCGACAGGGTCGGTCGACCATCGACGCGCTGGCCCTACTCAAGGGTCAGGTGAGGGGGGCGTTTGAGGCGGGGGACGGAGTGCTGGCGGTGTCATTCGACATAGCCAACGCCTTCAACTCCATTCCCCACTCGACGATATTGGAGGCGCTCCGGTATCATGGAGTGCCCCAATACTTGAGGGACCTGCTAGCCGACTACTTGGAGGACCGCGAGGTCCTCCTTGTAGACAAATCGGCCACTCTGAGGCGGTACGGCGCAGAGTCCGGTGTTCCACAGGGGTCGGTGCTAGGCCCTCCTTTGTGGAACATCGGGTTCGATTGGCTCCTGCGGGGAGCCCTGCTCCAGGGCACGAGTGTCATCTGCTACGCGGATGACACTCTCCTCACTGCCCAGGGCAGGAATTTCAGGGAGGCGGCCTGTCTGGCTTCGGCCGGCGGGTCATTGGTCGCAGGGAGGATTCGCCACCTGGGGTTGAGGGTGGCGTTGAACAAGACCGAGGCCGTGTTCTTCCACGGGCCTCGGCAGCGCTGCCCTCCGGATGCCCACATCGTTGTGGAGGGCACCAGGGTGGACGTACGGACCCAGATGAAGTATCTGGGTCTGATACTTGACAGCAGGTGGCGCTTCGGCCCACATTTCAGCGGGCTGTCGACGCGCCTGCTGAAAGCCGCGGACGCCCTGTCATGGCTCCTCCCGAACCTGGGGGGGCCCAGTGCGCTATGCCGGCGCCTGTATGCTGGCATCTTGCGGAGCATGGCCCTATACGGCGCCCCCATCTGGGAGGAATTTCTGCACAGGAGGGAGAACGCGACGGCGATCCGCAGGCCTCAAAGGGCCATCGCACTGCGGGTTGCGAGGGCCTACCGCTCTGTTGGCTTTTCGGCGGCTTGCGCTCTGGCCAGCACCCCTCCTTGGGAGTTGGAGGCGTGGGTGCTCGCCAGAGTGTACGAATGGACGGCGCGCCGGAAAGCGCTCGGGGAGCGCCCCGTCGCGGAAGAGAGGGAGGCCGTGCGGAGGGAGGCGAGGGACGCCATTGTTGTCCACTGGACGCAGGACCTCGCCGCCGCCACCTTTGGCCGCCGTACCCTAGACGCGCTCGGTCCGGTCCTGCGGGATTGGCTCGAGCGGCGACACGGTTTTCTGTCCTTCCGTCTGGTGCAGGTGCTGTCGGGACACGGCTGTTTTGGCTCGTACCTGCACCGGATCGGGAGGGAGGAGACTGCGGCGTGCCACGACTGCGGCGCTGCGGAAGACAATGCGCAGCACACTCTCGAGGTGTGCCCAGCTTGGTCCGAGCGGCGCCGTAGTCTCATTGCGGAGATCGGACAGGACCTCTCGCTCCCCGGCGTGGTCAAATCCATGCTGGAGAGCGAGACGTCTTGGGCAGCGGTCGCCTCCTTCTGCGAGGATGTCATCTCGCAAAAGGAGGCGGCGGAGCGCGCGCGTGAGGAAGACCCTCTCGCTGCGCCGCTCCGAAGACGAAGGAGAGGTCGGAGAAGAGGTCGTTTTCTCCCTCCTCCTGGTGGTGACACGCGGGCGACCGGCACGGGGGTGCCTCCGCCCGCATTGCACTCGTCACCGCCTTCGTCCGTCATTCCCGGCCCTCTCCCTACAGGGAGGGCGTGATGGGTTGGGTGGGTGTTCGTCGGAGGAGGACTGGACGCAAAGGCTGCGCCGGTCTCCCAGTCCCCCTCCAGTAAGACGATGCGGGAATGCCGCTGGGTCGTTTTAGTGGGTATACCGGGCTTAGCTCGGGGAGTCCCACATAGCCCCCCGCTCCCCCGAGCGGGAGGTATGCGTAACGCATTTTTTCCCAGCGCAAAAAAAAAAAAAAAAAAAAAAAAGGTTAGGTTGAGGCGGCCTTTCTGCAGGACTGGCTGTCGCCCCCTGTTGAGGTCCTAGACGTCGACGTCGCAGCCGTGCAGCTCAGGGGATCCCTGACCGAGGTGTGCAACTCCAGCATGCCTCGGTCTCGCCGTCCCCCTCCCCGTCGTGCCGTTTATTGGTGGACGGAAGAGTTGGCGGGGCTCCGTGCCAACTGCGTGGCGGCCAGGAGGGCCTACACGCGAAGCCGACGGCGCAGCGCACGTGATCTGGCAGCCGAGGACCTCCTGTACGCCTCTTACAGAGAGGCGCAGGCGGCCCTCGGGTCGGCTATGTGCGCTGCCAGGGACGCGGCGAACGCCGAGATGCTGGAGAGTCTCGACCGGGATCCCTATGGGAGACCGTACAAGGCGGCGCGGAACAAGTTGCGCCCCCGCGGTCCCCCGCTGATCGAGACCCTCGAGCCGGCCCTGCTGGATGGGGTGGTTCGGTCCTTGTTTCCACGCAGGTTCGAATTCACCCCACCAACGATGGATCCTCCACAGAGGGAGGCGTCGCAGGACGAGGAGGTCCCTCCGGTGACGGCGGAGGAGTTTAGCGCGGGGTTGTTCAGCCTCCGCGCAAAAAAGACGGCCCCTGGACCGGACGGCGTTCCAGCACGGGTGGTAGCCATAGCTGCCGCTCAAATGGAGGACAGGTTTCGGGACCTTTTCAGCGCGTGCCTTACCGCTGGGAGGTTCCCGAAGCTTTGGAAGGAGGGGCAGCTATGCCTACTGCGCAAGGAGGGACGTCCTGTCGATTCCCCCTCGGCGTACCGGCCCATCGTTCTGCTCGATGAGGTCGGTAAATTGTTCGAGGGGATCATCGCCAGTCGGCTGAACAGCCATCTGCGGAGGGTCGGCCCGGACCTGTCGGACGCCCAGTTTGGTTTCCGACAGGGTCGGTCGACCATCGATGCGCTGGCCCTACTCAAGGGTCAGGTGAAGGGGGCGTTTGAGGCGGGGGACGGAGTGCTGGCGGTGTCATTCGACATAGCCAACGCCTTCAACTCCGTTCCCCACTCGACGATATTGGAGGCGCTCCGGTATCATGGAGTGCCCCAGTACTTGAGGGACCTGCTGGCCGACTACTTGGAGGACCGCGAGGTCCTCCTTGTAGACAAATCGGCCACTCTGAGGCGGTACGGCGCAGAGTCCGGTGTTCCACAGGGGTCGGTGCTAGGCCCTCCATTGTGGAACATCGGATTCGATTGGCTCCTGCGGGGAGCCCTGCTCCAGGGCAGGAGTGTCATCTGCTACGCGGATGACACTCTCCTCACTGCCCGGGGCAGGAACTTCAGGGAGGCGGCCTGTCTGGCTTCGGCCGGCGGGTCATTGGTCGCAGGGAGGATTCGCCGCCTGGGGTTGAAGGTGGCGCTGAACAAGACCGAGGCTGTGTTCTTCCACGGGCCTCGGCAGCGCTGCCCTCCGGATGCCCACATCGTTGTGGAGGGCACTAGGGTGGACGTACAGACTCAGATGAAGTATCTGGGTCTGGTACTTGATAGCAGGTGGCGCTTCGGCCCACATTTCAGCGGGCTGTCGACGCGCCTGTTGAAAGCCGCGGACGCGCTGTCATGGCTCCTGCCGAACCTGGGGGGGGCCTGGTGCGCTATGCCGGCGCCTGTATAGTGGCATCCTGCGGAGCATGGCCCTATACGGCGCCCCCATATGGGAGGAGTCCCTACACAGGAGGGAGAACGCGACGGCGATCCGCAGGCCACAAAGGGCCATTGCACTGCGGGTTGCGAGGGCCTATCGTTCGGTAGGCTTTTCGGCGGCGTGCGCTCTGGCCAGCACCCCTCCTTGGGAGTTGGAGGCGTGGGTGCTCGCCAGAGTGTACGAATGGACGGCGCGCCGGAAAGCGCTCGGGGAGCGCCCCGTCGCGGAAGAGAGGGAGGCCGTGCGGAGGGAGGCGAGGGACGCCATTGTGGTCCACTGGACGCAGGACCTCGCCGCCGCCACCTTTGGCCGCCGTACCCTAGACGCGCTCGGTCCGGTCCTGCGGGACTGGCTCGAGCGGCGACATGGTTTTCTGTCCTTCCGTCTGGTGCAGGTGCTGTCAGGACACGGCTGTTTTGGCTCGTACCTGCACCGGATCGGGAGGGAGGAGACTGCGGCGTGCCACGACTGCGGCGCCGCGGAAGACAATGCGCAGCACACTCTCGAGGTGTGCCCAGCTTGGTCCGAGCGGCGCCGTAGTCTCATCGCGGAGATCGGACAGGACCTCTCGCTCCCCGGCGTGATCAAATCCATGCTGGAGAGCGAGGAGTCTTGGGCAGCGGTCGCCTCCTTCTGCGAGGATGTCATCTCGCAAAAGGAGGCGGCGGAGCGCGCGCGTGAGGAAGACCCTCTCGCTGCGCCGCTCCGAAGACGAAGGAGAGGTCGGAGAAGAGGTCGTCTTCTCCCTCCTCCTGGTGGTGACACGCGGGTGACCGGCACGGGGGTGCCTCCGCCCGCATTGCACTCGTCACCGCCTTCGTCCGTCATTCCCGGCCCTCTCCCTACGGGGAGGGCGTGATGGGTTGGGTGGGTGTTCGTCGGAGGAGGACTGGACGCAAAGGCTGCGCCGGTCTCCCAGTCCCCCTCCACTAAGACGATGCGGGAATGCCGCTGGGTCGTTTTAGTGGGTATACCGGGCTTAGCTCGGGGAGTCCCACATAGCCCCCCGCTCCCCCGAGCGGGAGGTATGCGTAACGCATTTTTTCCCAGCGCAAAAAAAAAAAAAAAAAAAAAAAAAAAAAAAAGGTTAGGTTAGGTTAGGTTAGGTTAGGTTAGGTTAGTGGAGAAAATCCATGCTGGAGAGCGAGGAGTCCTGGGCAGCGGTCGCCTCCTTCTGCGAGGATGTCATCTCGCAAAAGGAGGCGGCGGAGCGCGCGCGTGAGGAAGACCCTCTCGCTGCGCCGCACCGAAGACGAAGGAGAGGTCGGAGAAGAGGTCGTTTTCTCCCTCCTCCTGGTGGTGACGGGCGGGCGACCGGCACGGGGGTGCCTCCGCCCGCATTGCACGCGTCACCGCCTTCGTCCGTCATTCCCGGCCCTCTCCCTACGGGGAGGGCGTGATGGGTTGGGTGGGTGTTCGTCGGAGGAGGACTGGACGCAAAGGCTGCGCCGGTCTCCCAGTCCCCCTCCACTAAGACGATGCGGGAATGCCGCTGGGTCGTTTTAGTGGGTATACCGGGCTTAGCTCGGGGAGTCCCACATAGCCCCCGCTCCCCCGAGCGGGAGGTATGCGTAACGCATTTTTTCCCAGCGCAAAAAAAAAAAAAAAAAAAAAAAAAAAAAAAAAAAGGTTAGGTTAGGTTAGGTTAGGTTGGGGGACCACCCCACAGTTGGGGGACCACCCCACAGTGCTTGCGTCCACGTCGCGTCCCCTGGAAACGACCCAGTTCTGTCACCGTAACGGAGTGGCAGACTGGGATCGGCCAAAGTGCACTGTGCATCGTAGCTCTTTTGAACGCCTTGTTACTACGATTTCGCGGGAGGCTATGCCTGCTCCACCGCGGGACGCCCTAGGGCGTTTTTTAAAACCCAAAGGCCCTTCTAAGGGCCAACCAAAAGGCCCTTCTCAGGGCCAACCCAAAGGCCCTTCTCAGGGCCACTCTGACGCTTCAGCGTCAGAAGCTAGCCGCGCGCCGTCTGCAGCTAGCTCCGCGGTTGCGATGTCAGACTCGGAGAGCGAGTCCCTGGCAAGCATCTCTGACGCGGAAGAAATCCGGTCGCGGAAACGCGAATTCCGGAAGGCGACATCCGAGGGTTCCTCGGCCTCGGGCTCGACGGGCAAGTCGAAGCCCAAAAAGGCGGCAACAGCCGCGGACTCGCATGTCGTGGGTCTCGCGGACGCCCAACGTCAGCTAGACCTGGCTAGGCGGACGCTGCACCAGCAGGAGCTCGAAGAGCGCGTTGCTGCCAAGGAGCAGCGTGCTCGTGCTGCTCGGACCAGGTCTGGGTACGGTGCGTCTCGCGTTTTGTACGCGGACCACTCCCTGGCCGAGCTGGAGCGGATGGCGGAGGAGGACGAGGAAGAGATCGTGGAGGTCGCCTCTAAGTCCTCCAACCTGAAGGGCACTTTTCAGAAGGCCCTTAAATGCCGTGCTGCGAGCCTGCGCGGCATAGTCGAGGAGCTGGTCAAGAGGACAGCGACCGACGAGACGCGGCAACTGCAGGCGAAGGTCGATCGCCTGCAGTCGGAGGTCAGCCAGCTTCATCAGAAGTTGGCCGAAGCCACCGCCCCCCCCAGCAGTAGACCCCAGACCTGCGGTGGAAGCCCCCTCCTCCAACCTTGAGGATATAATCCGAAAGGTCGTAATGGAGGAGCGGGCGTTCACGCGAGCCTGCATCGCAGGCATAGAGGACCGGCTCTTGCCGGAACAACGCCTCCGGCCCCCGCTTGCGGCGGACAAGAGGCGTGAAGAGCCGGGGCCGTCCTCTCTTGCGGCGGACAAAAGGCGTGAAGAGCCGACGCCGTCCCCACCAGTAGAGGACGCGCTTCTCCCATCCACCACTCCGTCCAACGATGCAGGTTGGACTGAAGTGGTCGGGAAGGGGAAGGGGAAGGGCAAGGGGAAGGGCAAGGCAACGGCCGCTCCCGCCACCCCCGACGCCGCGCCTCCCAGCCAGTCGCAGGTGACTGGGCAGGGAAAGAAGAAGAGGAAACGGAGGAGGAGAAATCCCCCTCAGTCCGCAGCCGTCGTAGTGACGCTCACCGCGGAGGCTGCGGAAAGAGGGGAGACGTACGCGTCCATTTTGGTGCGGGCGCGTGCCAATGCCGATCCAACCCAATTGGGGATCGGCAAAGTCTCTTGCCGGCGGACCCAAACCGGAGCTCGAATTTTCGAGTTCCCGGGGGCAGAGGGCAGCGCCAGCGCCGACCTCTTCGCAGCCAAGCTGCAGGAGGCCGTCGCTGACGTGGCCAAGGTGGCCCGTCCAGTAAAGCTGGCGGCGGTGGAGGTGGCCGACCTGGATGACTCAGTCACGAAAGAGGAGGTGGTGGCCGCGGTCGCAGCCATTGGCGGCTGTAACGTCGCAGCGGTACAAGCCAGGGACATTAGACCTGGCCGCGGTGGCATGGGCACTATTCGGCTCGAGTGCCCAGTCGCCGCTGCTAAAGCCGTCCTTGACAAGGGACGGCTCTGCGTAGGCTTCAGCTCGGGTGCAGTCCGAGCACTTGTAGACCAGCCTCTGCGCTGCTACAGGTGCTTCGGTATCGGCCACACCCGAGCCCTCTGTCCGTCCCAGGTCGACAGGACGGACAGTTGCTACCGCTGCGGCAAGGTCGGCCACAAAGCCGTGTCCTGCACTGCCGCCAAGCCACACTGCCTAGTGTGTGCCGCCAGTGGCCGCCCGGCAGACCACATGATGAAGGGGAGGATGTGTAATCCCCCCGCCAAGAAGGGCAAAGCGCAGGCGCCAGTCGGGCCTGCCGCTAGCACGGCTGCGGAGGAGGGGGGTGCGATGACTATTGATGGATAGAGTCGAGCATCGCATCCTCCAGGCGAACGCCAACCACTGCCGAGCTGCCCAGGATCTGCTGATGCAGACCATGGCCGAGTGGTTGGTGGACATAGTGGTGGTCGCTGAGCCTTACTCGGTCCCTGCCAATTGGGTAGGCGATCGAGACGGCTTGGTGGCAGTGGTGTCGCGGTCTTCCACGGACTCCCCTCCCCTCTCGCTTTTAGAGAAGGGTCAGGGATACGTGGCTGCCGCGTGGGGAGATTTAGCCCTTGTGGGGGTCTATTTCTCCCCGAACCGCCCTCTCGCAGACTTTGAGAATTTTCTCGAAATCCTCACTGCCGTCGTCGGGAGGGCGGCGCCACGCCAAGTCGTGGTGCTGGGCGACCTCAACGCCAAGTCGGAGGCCTGGGGCAACCCGGCTGCCTCCTGCAACGTCCGGGGCCGCGCCGTCGAGTTTTGGTCGGCGTCTTGCGGTGTGACCCTCCTCAACAGGGGGTCGGTCCACACGTGTGTGCGGCAACGCGGAGGTTCGGTGGTTGACGTGTCGTTTGCCACCCCCTTGCTAGCCGCACGCATCGTGAACTGGCGGGTGGAGACGGTGGAGACCATGTCGGACCACAGATATGTGCGGTTCGACATCTCCACCTCGAGTTCGAGCTCCCGGGGGGAGATGGCCCGCTCTGGCAGGTCTCCCTTCCCTCGGTGGGCTCTCACTCGGTTGGACCGGGAGGCAGCCAAGGAGGCGGCCTTCCTGCAGGACTGGCTGTCGCCCCCTGTTGAGGTCCTGGACGTCGACGTCGCAGCCGTGCAGCTCAGGGGATCCCTGACCGAGGTGTGCAACTCCAGCATGCCTCGGTCTCGCCGTCCCCCTCCCCGTCGTGCCGTTTATTGGTGGACGGAAGAGTTGGCGGGGCTCCGTGCCAACTGCGTGGCGGCCAGGAGGGCCTACACGCGAAGCCGACGGCGCAGCGCACGTGATCTGGCAGCCGAGGACCTCCTGTACGCCTCTTACAGAGAGGCGCAGGCGGCCCTCGGGTCGGCTATGTGCGCTGCCAGGGACGCGGCGAACGCCGAGATGCTGGAGAGTCTCGACCGGGATCCCTATGGGAGACCGTACAAGGCGGCGCGGAACAAGTTGCGCCCCCGTGGTCCCCCGCTGACCGAGACCCTCGAGCCGGCCCTGCTGGATGGGGTGGTTCGGTCCTTGTTTCCACGCAGGACCGAATTCACCCCACCAACGATGGATCCTCCACAGAGGGAGGCATCACAGGATGAGGAGGTCTCTCCGGTGACGGCGGAGGAGTTTAGTGCGGGGTTGTTCAGCCTCCGCGCAAAAAAGACGGCCCCTGGACCGGACGGCGTTCCAGCACGGGTGGTAGCCATAGCTGCCGCTCAAATGGAGGACAGGTTTCGGGACCTTTTCAGCGCGTGCCTTACCGCTGGGAGGTTCCCGAAGCTTTGGAAGGAGGGGCAGCTATGCCTACTGCGCAAGGAGGGACGTCCTGTCGATTCCCCCTCGGCGTACCGGCCCATCGTTCTGCTCGATGAGGTCGGTAAATTGTTCGAGGGGATCATCGCCAGTCGGCTGAACAGCCATCTGCGGAGGGTCGGCCCGGACCTGTCGGACGCCCAGTTTGGTTTCCGACAGGGTCGGTCGACCATC